>PVHX01016070.1:8304-36638 GCA_004024805.1 Geosciurus inauris
AAAAAAAAAAAAAAAGAATGAGGCACAAGTGCAGGAGATGGCCCATGAGAAAGGTGCACCCAAGGCAGGGAGAATCCGGGAGGGGCTCCTCACCCACGAGAAGCTGGGCCTCTGCAGTCTCATCAGACACCCACCCACCTCGGCTTCCAGTGCCAGCACCTGCCACACCACCCAGATGACCAGCAGCCAAGAGGCTGTGCTGCATCTGTTCCCTGCTGTTCCCAGGCCCCCTGGGGCCTGTACAGAGAAGGTCTAGATGCAGGGACTTAAGCAGCAAGGAAAGCCTTGCTTTCCTCCCAGTTTTCACAGACAGTCACAAAAGGGAGGGCAAATCAAGAGCAGGGTTCAGGGGTTGAGGGTCACTGTGGGATTCCTGAGCAGGCCCAGGACACAGGACATACTCAGAGGATAGAGCTGGACTAAGCAAGGAAAAAAGGAAGCTTCAAGTTCATGAGTAGATGGGAAACCGGATGGATGGAGAGGAGAGGACCAAGCTGAGCTGCGCAGCAGCGTCAACATTCCCAGTACGCACCCCAACCCCCCAGCAATGTGGGGCAGACCAGAGGAAGCTCAGGCTCGCAAGGGGTACCCTGTGCCAAACCACACCCCAGCAAGGGCCCGCTGACAGCTCATGTCAACAGCCCCTGCCACAAATCTCTTGGAGGGTGTGGGGCCCACAGGAATGAGAGGGCAGATGCTGGCTAGAGTGGCCATACATGGGTGTTCACTTACTTCCAAAGACCCCAAGGAAGGCTAGGACCTCATCTATAAAGATCTGCACAGTGCCCTCTTTCCTGGAGGGAAGCTGGAAAACCTGGCCCAGACTAGAAGGTAACCTCTGAGTAAGCCACAGGACAAGGGTTTCCCTGACTCTTCCTGCACCCCAGATCTTTCCCCATCTGTGTTTGTCTTTTTCCATCACATTAGACACTGACAGTACTCCCAAATGCTTTTTTCAATTGAGCACAGAGTAGCTGTCTGGGGAATTGCTCATTGGATTCCAGTATCTCTTTGGCTCCTTTCACATAAATGTCTTTTCATTTTTTTTTTTGGTAGTATTAGAGATTGAACCCAGGCCCTCGTATATGTTAGCAAGTGCTCTACCACTGAACTATAGCCCCAGCTCTTTTTATTTTGAGACAAGGCCCCATTCAGTTGACCAAGCTGGCTTCAAACTTATGATCCTCCTGCCTTGGCCTCCTGAGTAGCTGGGATTCCAGATATGCACCACCAGGCCAATCAAATGCCTACTTTTTAAAAAAGAAAAGAACCTATTCCTCAACACTGTTGTCTCTGTGTCACTTTTAAGGAAAAGAAACTTGGATTCCCTGGCAGATGTCACCAACTGAAACCTTCCTCAATGAACCAACCAAGAGAATTTCACAATGCTGGACGCAAACAGATCTCTAAGGGCATCAAACCAAGGGAGGTCCAGCTGGATGCTCCAGGACAGCAGTTGGCATTGCTGGGATTTTGGGGAAAAGCTCCATGTGGCCTCTGACCCCTTCAGGGCTTCCAAGTCGGGACAGAGTCAGAAACATCTCTCCTCCACTCTGGAAGGAAGCCTCAAAGCTGGAATTGGCAAGAAGGGGAAAACTTCCTAGCGCTTTTATCCGCAACAGCCAAGCACTAGGAGGAGTCAGGTCACCTCCACTCTACAAATGAAAAACGTCAGTCTTAGAAGCTGGCTTCAGGTCATCAGTGGGGCCCATAAACGCGGCGAGGGTTTCAATGCCCACAGTTCACCCCTGTGCTTCCAGGGCCATCTGCTTGCAGGAGACTAACCCTGGAGGCTCCCCCTGTCTCCACCCCATTGATACTCGCAGAGGGCTTAACTCCCATAGACGGGTGGGCCAGGGCGCTCCCGACCAGATCCTGCCCCTTCCTGCGGACAGAGTACGGGGGAAAGTCCCCAGGCTGGTCCCCACAGGGCTCTCTGTTAGTCCCCGCGCTCGGCCTCCGCCTGCCTCCCAGCCCCAGACATCGCCGTCGGCAGGTGGTCGCGACCCCGCCCGGGCGGCACCCAGGCCTGGGGGGCGGCGGACAGCGGGAAGACAGAGCCCTGGGGCCGCCCCTCCCGCCACGCCTCGCCGCCCGACCCGCGCACCTGGCGCAGCTCCTCGCGGCACACGGCACAGTAGCGCTGCTCGCACAGCACCCGCATCTTGGTGGAGCAGCGGTAGCACACCGGATGGTCGCAGCGGCCCAGCGCCGTGGCCTCCAGATCCCCGCAGCACAGCACGCAGCTCCCGCCGCCCCGCTCAGGCGCCGCGGCCGCCGCCTCCAAGGCCGCGCGCCGCCCCTCGGCGCCCGCCGCCGCCGCCATGGCCCGGCTCCGGCCCCCTCCCGGCCGGCGCGGTGCGGCCTGGCTCCCGGCGGGCCCGCCCCTTCCGGGCGACGTCACCGCTCCTCCCGGCAACCGCCCCGCCCGGCGGAAGTGCGCAACGCGATTTCCGCTATGGCCGGGCGCTCGCTGCCCGCTAGAGCGGCGCCCAGACGCGGGCCGCTCTAGCCCTCGCTGGCTGCTCGGAGGACTTCATACTGAGGTCCCCGCCCGGGGTCCAAGGCAAGGGACGCCCCGCGCGTTTCAGACGAATCATGAAGAGTGTTTTAGTGTAAGTATCGCTCAAATACTGATGGGTCATACTTTTTTTTTTTTTTGGTACCGGGGATTGAACTCAGGGGCACTCGACCACTGAGCCACATCCCCAGCCCTATTTTGTGTTTTATGTAGAGACAGGGTCTCACTGAGTTGCTTAGCGCCTTGCTGCTGCTGAGGCTGGCTTTGAACTCGCGATCCTCCTGTCTCAGCCTTTCTAAGTGCTGGGATTACAGGCTTGAGCCACCGCGCCCAGCTCAGTTCTGCCACTTATGAGGTCCTCTGGTGACCTTGGTTGGCTCGCTGAAGCCAGTAACTTCCTCATTTGCACAGTGGGTCACCATACCAATTAAACGAGGTGGACTGGCTGCATGCAGATGCCATCTCACTTTCACAAAATCCCACTAAAAGGACAGTGATGCAGTCTAAAAAGCTATTAGTCCACCAGCATAGAGAACCAGAGTAGGGAGCAACTAGTGAAAGATACAAACACATTTTTGTTTTTGTTTTTTTTGGTACTGGGGATTGAATTCAGGGGCACTCGACCCCTGAGCCACATCCCCAACCCTATTTTGTGTTTTATGTAAAGACAGGGTCTCACTGAGTTGCTTAGCGCCTCGCTTTTTGCTGAGGCTGGCTTTGAACTCGCGATTCTCCTGTCTCAGCCTCCCTAAGTGCTGGGATTACAGGCTTGAGCCACCGCGCCCGGCTACAAACACATTTTTGGAGTGACAAAAGATGAAGGAAAGTGACTCATTTTACAGGGCATCCTAACACCCTCTGGGAGGCTCTAATGAGAAGTTGCACTCAGAACTATGGAGGCAGGCTGAAGTGGTTGACTGTAAGCAAGAGTGTGTGGAAGTCCTTGCGTTGAGCTGGGCATTTGGGCCCTCCTCCCAGCCTTGTCTCTGTATCCACCTACCCTCAGCAGGAGAGCGTTATATTAGGGGAGGATTTTCTGCCAGAGAAATGGACCAGCTCCACCCCATTAGGAAAGCTGCTTGCTACCTACCTACCCAACAGCAAAACCCACCGTTCTGCAAGTTCTGCCCCTACAAAAAGGACTTTCATTCACCATTGTAGGGCCTTCTTCTCAAATGTAGAAAGGAGCCAAGGCCCTGCAAACTGATAAGGAAAGCAGAGCCCAGAGTGGAAGACAAATACCAAAACAGGCAGACCTGAAGAGACAAAGGAAACCCTCAAAAGAATATGCATGTGTGAGTGTGTGTGCACCGCACATGCATGTGTTGTTTTGGTACTAAGGATTGAACCCCAGGTGTGCTTTACCACAGAGCTACATCTCCAGCCCTTCCTCCTCTTCTTTTTTTTTTTTGTACCAAGGATTGAACCCTGGGGGCACTTAACCACAAAGCCACGTCTTTTATTAAAGACAGAGTCTTGGCTGAGTTGCTCAGGGCCTCCCTAAATTGCTGAGGCTGGGTTTGAACTTGGAATCCTCTTGCCTCAGCCTCCAAAGTTGCTGGAATTACAGGCATGCATCACTGCACCCGGCCCCAGCCCTTTTTTTTTAAATGTTATTTTTTATACCTTTATTTTATTTGTTTATATTTATGTGGTGCTGAGGATCGAACCCAGTGCCTTACCAATGCTAGGCAAGCACTATACCACTGAGCTACAGCTACAGCCCCCCTTCTTATTTTCTTTTTTGGGACAGAGTCTTACTATGTTGCTGAGGCTTGCCTCAAACCTGCAACCCTGCTGCCTCAGCCTCCTGAGTCTCTGGGGTTACAGGCATTATGCCACCATGCCCAGCACAAAGAACTATATTTGAGGGCTGCGGATGTAGTTCAGTGGCAGAGCACTTGCCTAGTGCGTACAAGATCCTGGATTCATACCCAGCATCAAAAAAAAAAGGGGGGGGGCTGGGATTGTAGCTCAGTGGTAGAGAGCTTGCCTCGCATGCGTGAGGCCCTGGGTTCGATCCTCAGCACCACATACAAAGCAATAGAATAAAGACATTGTGTTTATCTACAACTAAAAAAATTCTACTAAAAAAAAAAGATAAAAAATATGCTGGGCATGGTGGCCCAGGCCTATAATCCCAGCGACTCAGAAGGCTGAGGCAGGAGGATTGCCAGTTCAAAGCCAGCCTCAGCAACTTGGCAAAAGCCTGTCTCAAAAAAAAAAAAAAAAAAAAATTAAAAGTCCTGGGGAGGTATCTCAGTGGTAAAGTGCCCTGGGTTCAATACCCGGTACTAAAATTAAAAGAAAGAAAGGTGACAAAACAGAAACAGATTTGCTCATGCATCACCTCCTTACTGCAGAGTTCCTGGTCAGGGCCAGGTACTGTGCAGAATCCCAGCCACCACCCCTTGGTTTCTTTTCTTTCTTTCTTCTTTTCCCCACAATGCCTTTATTTTATTTGTTTATTTTTATGTGGTGCTGAGGCTCGAACCCAGTGCCTCACACGTGCCAGGCAAGTGCTCTGCCACTGAGCTACAGCCCCAGCCCCACTCACTGGTTTCTAAGAGGGGCTGTTGTGGGGAGGAAAGAAGTGGGGAGCCCCAGGGGAAGGCTGGCTCCCCTGGGTTACTAGGCCCATTGACACCCCCTCTCCTCATGGAGCTTTAGCTCCAAACCCCTGGCAAGGGAGCACAGCCTTTGTCACCAGGCCCCCTGGGCTTGAGGTAGGACAGGGCACAGAGCCCCTCCTCCCCTGCACTCCAAACTAGGAGTGCAATCTTGTGCTCTGCTCCCTCACCCAGCCCTGGGCTCCCTCCATCTGCCTTTCACACCCCAGCAGACAGGTACCCCCTCCTGTGTCCATGTGGCCTTTATATTTTCTGTGCACTCTGATATTTTCACTCCCTGAGGCCCTAGACATAACAAGAGCCAGTGGCTGGCATTTGAGCCTCAGTAAGCGCCAGCACATCGAGGCTGTCATGCTGCAAACTGTTTTTCCTTTTTTTCCCCCCCAGGACTAGACCCAACATAAACCACAATTGATGTTTTCATATTGATTCGCATTCCCCGGGCCGCCTCCAGGGGGCGCCCTGGACCCTCCCCAGCCTGACTGCAGCTCCCCTGGGTCCCAGAGCTGCAGTGAGTGCCAGCGTCGTGCCGCGCTGCCCGCCCACCTCGCACTTCAAGCGGCTTTCACCGCTGAGGGGCCACCTGGGAGCGCGGCGGGGGCTGCAGCCCGCCTGGTCCCCGCGGTCCTCCAGGCACGCAGCATCTAGGCTCGCAGCTGGCTCCCCTGCGTCCTTTACCCGCGTCTGACAGGTTGGGGGTTGGTCAGCCTTGGCAACAGCAGCAGTGGATCCCAGCCACTAGCAACTAGTGGGTGCCCGGTATGGTGCCAAGACCCACAGCTGGACCATCAGTGCAACAAGATGATAAGGTGGCCACTATTACCATCCGCAGTTTCAAAGGAGAAAACAGGCAGGAAAGATTGTGACACTCCCCCGCCCCCCCATCAGCATCAAACCTGGGACAGTTTCCAACCCAGCTAACCAGTCTCCAGGGCCGGGCTCTCAGTGGTTCTGGGTGGCCTTTGAGGGGAGGGCTACTGGTGGGGATTTGCAGGACACCCCCATCCCCTGCTGCTGGCTCCTGCTGCCTCAGAAGTGGGTGCCTTCCAGCTGGGTTTGGTGGGGCACACCTGTAATCCCAGCACTTCGGGAAGCTGAGACGAGAATTGGGAGTTCAAAGCCAGCCTCAGCAACCATGAGGCGCTAAGCAACTCAGTGAGACCCTGTCTCTAAATAAAACACAAGATAAGGGGGCTGGGATTGTAGCTCAGTGGTAGAGCGCTTGCCTCGCATGCATGAGGCACTGGGTTCGATCCTCAGCACCATATAAAAATAAATAAATACTGTATCCATCTAAAACTAAAAAAAATATTTTATTTTATTTTATTTTGGTACCAGGGATTGAACTCAGGGGCACTCGACCACTGAGCCACATCCCCAGCCCTATTTTGTGTTTTATGTAGAGACAGGGTCTCACTGAATTGCTTAGCACCTCGCCATTGCTGAGGCTGGCTTTGAACTCGCGATTCTCCTGTCTCAGCCTCCCTAAGTGCTGGGATTACAAGCGTGAGCCACCATACCTGGCTTAAAAAATATTTTAAAAAAAATACAAAATAGGGCTGGGGATGGGGCTCAGTCATTGAGTACCCCTGAGTTCAATCCCCAGTTTAAAAAAAAGTGGGTGTCTTCCTCTGTCTGTCCCACTCTGTCCTTCTGTGACCCATGTGACATAGATTCCTCATTCCCCCAAACTGAGGCTGTCTGCTAGAGGTCTAGGTTGCACCTCACTCCTTGCAGTGTTTGCCCAACAGATAATCTTGGACAAGTCAGTTCTTCCTCTATTTTGATTTCTCACAGGTTAAATGGAATTTATAATAATCAGACCTCATAACATTGACTTTTTAGTTTTTTTTTTTTTGTAGTGCTGGGGATCGAACCCAGAGCCTATGCACATGCTAAGCCAGGGCTCTAGGCAATGTTTGAAAGTCAAAATGACGTATTTGATGATCTCAAACAAGATCCCTGGGTGTCTCTGAGGACCTAAGAGGTGCTCCTGAATTGCCTGGTTGCTGGGGAGGGAAGGTCGCAGTATTTTGAGGGCTGATTCACCCTGGACTGGGGTGAAGAAAGACTGCAACAGGCTGTACACTCTGGGAGGGTGGGTAACACCAGCTCAGGCAGGCTTAGACCAGGACCCTTTCAGCTGAGTCCTAAGGCTGTGCAGAAGCTGGCCAGGAAGACAGAAAGGAAGGATGTTTACCGCACAGAAAAGGGCAAGTCAGAGATTGTTGGCTAAGACCAAAAAGCATTGGAACTGGCTGGAGTGGTCTTCCGGGAGGAGATCTGTGACCAGAGAGCAGGCATTGGAGATGGGCAAGACCCTATCGTACCCTGTTCTGGATGAGGATGCCAGGAGGGGCTGCCTGTTTATCCTTGGGGAACCTAAGGATATCAGGAATGCTTGATGTGGCCAAACTTGGGGTTTCCAAGTATCCATCATGCTACAGAGAGGAAATGAGTTAGGGGAGACTTGCGAGCTATGTTAAGCAGGACAAGGACAGCTCTTAGGGAGGAGCCGCATAGACAGGTCTGGCAGGTGAGCAGTGCCCTCACTCTCCTGTTACCCATCCCATGAACTGCCAACTTCCTCCTCTTTGCTCTGCTAGATCCCCACCTGCAGGAGCTCTGGCCAAGGGGGCATTCCTTTGTCCTTGACCCCCAGCCTTGTGCCCTGAGGCCCAGAGTTCCCTCCCCACCTGTTCCACTCCTGGGGAGAGGAGGTGGAATAGAACTGGTGGGGTAAACAGGGGCGCCCCCAGTGGAGCCTTAAGAGCAGTTCTAGCCAGATGCTCAGAGCAGCCTGGACTCCCTCTTCTCCTCCCCCGCCTCTTGCCTTTGGGGATCCCAGCAGGTACCTCGGGGGCGGGCCCAGGCGGGGCCGCTTAGCAGTGATAGTCGCACCCGCTTTGGACCAACTACTCGCCTCTAGCCTCCCGCGCTCCTGAGCTCCAGGTCACAATTCCGCCTGGCGTACAGACCCAGACTTCTGTGTTGTGGTCCGCCCATTGGGCGGTGGTCAACCTGAGCGCCCTGGCGTGGTGCCCGGGGCCGCGGGGCCGGGGGTTGGGGGATCCTGCGATCCGGTCGCTACTCGCGGTGCTGCTGCTCCTGCTCCTGTGCCCGCTGCCCGGGAGAGCTTGGTACAAGCACATGGCGAGTCCCCGCTACCACACCGTGGGCCGTGCTGCGGGCCTACTTATGGGGTTGCGCCGCTCGCCCTACCTGTGGCGCCGGGAGCTGCTACCGGCTGCTGGGGCCCTTACTGGGGAATCCCTCGACCAGGGGCCCGCTGCGTCCAACGCCCTCCTCCTGCTTCCCTCTCGGGTGAGGGAGGTGTGGAAGGTGCAACGCAGGAGCTCCGGGGCAGGCCTCCGGGTCCGTGTGCCCCAGAGCCCGCACACCCCAGGACCCGCGCCCGAACAGAAGCCGCCTCTGGACCTCCAATCCTGGGCCTTTGCAGAGTTGGCCAGGTAAGTGTGGAGAGGGAGGAGGCCCGGACAGCAGGCAGCAAGGGGGGTCTTGGGAAATCTGAGTCCAGGCGCCTATCCGGGTGCCCAAGTGACCACCCAGCGGTTCTGTCCCCCACTGCACTCCAAAAAGGCATTCCCGAGCTGAGCGCAGTGGCACACGTCTGTAATCCCAGCACTTAGGGAGGCTGAGACAGGAGAATCGAGTTCAAAGCCAGCCTCAGCAACCGTGAGGCGCTAAGCAACTCAGTGAGACCCTGTCTCTACATAAAACACAAAACAGGGCTGAGGAGGTGCTCAGTGGTTGAGTGCCCCTGAGTTCAATCCCCGGCATCAAAAACAAAAAAGGCATTCCCGAAGCACTCTCTACCCTTGCAATCTCCGCGACAGTGGAGGTTGCTTGACCAACTCCTCAGAGACCTGCTTTGTTCTTTCTAGAGACTTCGGAGAGATGTCTCTGGCCCAGCCTTGGTCATTGCAGAAAATCGCCTTCTCCGGCCGGGGCCTGGCCCAGGACCGCTCTGAGAGTATTCCCTACCAGCGGCGCCCCTGCGCCTGACACAGGAGTAGTCGCTGCTGCTTCCAAGGCACGCAGCTCGAACCTCCTCCAGCCAGGTCAATAAAACCAACCTGATATCTGCGCCCCCGCGTATGACCCCTTCCTCCCGTTGTGTACTTTGTGTGTAGCTTCAGGGCGCACATAGCTGTGCCCACGCCAGGCAAATGTCAAGAGCCCTTTCCAGACCAGCTGCAGCAATCTATGTCCTTGGGGAGAGAGGAAATGGGGGAAAGCAAGGCAGAGTTTTTTGGGGTCTGGGTCCCCTCCTTCGGGAATGTTCTCTTTCTGTTCAGAGGTGGGATCAGACCAGGTCCCACTGACCCATGACTTCGCATGTGGGGGTGGGGAGTGGGGAGCAAAGCAGACCTGCTTGCTTCACCCCATCCCTGGGGTCTTAGGGTGAGTGAACCGCTCAGCGGAAGCCCCACCAAATGCGCTTCTCTCTGCCCTCTGGCCAGGCTGAAGAGAATGTCCCTCTGCACTCTGGGGTGTGCCTGCAGCCCAGGCAGCATGCCCAGATTTTACCTATCTCCCCACCTTAATTTTAAGTCTAATCTCTTAAAACTTCCTCCTTCCCATCAGCCAAAGGCATCCAGAGTTAGTGGGAACCTCCATGATCTCCTCTTAGGGAGAAAAGACCCCTCCTGAGCCCTGCCTGCCTCCTCACCGGCCTCTCTGCCTTTTACCCCCCTCTGCATTTCCAGTCCTGGCTTCCACCGTTTCCAGCCTCCTCTTCCACAGACGTCAGACTGGCCTCACCTCAAAATGCCTGGCCTGTCACACCTGATGTCTGCCCTTGGAGCTTGCCTTTGGCCATGTTCTAGGGTGTCCCCTGGGACCACCCAGCAAAGACTGAGGACAGGTGGCTCCAGGTCTGGCACCCTGCTCCGGCAGTGCCTTCTAGCTTGGGTACACCTTCCCTACTTGGTCCCCAAGGATTCCTTTTTATTTCACTCCCCAGTTCCTATTTATTTATCCCCCCTGAATTTATGTATCTCCACTTCATCCAGATGGCAGAGTGAGGAGCCGCTGTTGGGTCTCCCACTTGGCGGGTTCACTTTCCACATTCGCCTTGGGGATGGGATGGGCAAGGAGGTCTGCCTTGCCTCTCCTCCCATAGGAATCCATCATCGGACCCTGGGATCCCCCTAACAGGAGGGGAGCCCCTTGAAGTGTGATCCCACATTCTGTCCTGGGGGAAGGGGACATCATGGACCTTTGAGGTGGACCTACTCTCCTCCCTCCATGCCCACTTCCCCACTCCTGCCCCTAGTCCTCATTGAACCTGATCTTTCAAAACATGGGTGTACTGACCTTGTCATCCTAAAACACACAGAACCCCAAAAGTTCCCACTGCCCATGGGACAATATTCATGTTGGCCCTGTACCTGGGCCTCCCTCCCTCAGGCCAAGGTACACAAGTACCGGTTTCCCTGGGTCTCAGCAATATTTACTCAGTGCTTGCCAATGTCTAGTGCCAAGTGGTCCACAAATATTTGGTCACAGTCCTGGGACATTTGGTGAAGTTGTGTAGAGGTACCCTGGGTCAGGGAGGTGGGTATCCGGTGCAAGGTGTAGGGGCTGGCAGAGGCCAGGCTTCTCTGCCTATCACTGTCCATGCACCCTCATGACCCTGAAGTAGCCAGCCCCAGGGCACCAGCCTCATCCTAATGCCCACCCTGTAGGAAGAAGACCCGACGTAGCTCCCCGGACGACGCAATCCCACCTGTTCCCCCCAGGTGGCGCTGCGCGGTTGCTGTCGCGGACCACAGCCTCCCCCACCCCAGGCTAGGGGTAGGGCCCGGGGGCCGGGCCGCCTCCCCTCCGGCCGCGAAATTCCCGCCCTTCCTTTCAGTCCCTCCTCCCTCCGGCCCTCGCAGAGCCTCGCCTCCTCTCTCCTCGCGTCTGGGTGTCTGTTTTTCTCCTCCCTTCCGTTGAGCTGGCCCCCCGGCGGCGCTTTCGGGGTCCGTGTGGAGGCGTGGTGTAGCCTGAGGGAGGAGGCCCTGAGCGAAGCTGGCTGCTGTCGCGGGGCCATTAGTGCCCCCTCCCCCATTGGGGAGCAGCGCCCGCTCCCGAGCCTCTGGGCCATTACCCGGCGTCAGGCTAATGGTTCACCCAAACAGGGTCCCAGGCCTCCGCCGTACCCTGGAGCCCCGTCCAGTCCAGCGTCCAGCTCCAGCATGTGCGAGGAGGGCTCGACCATGGAAGCCGTTTCAATGCTCAGAGGAGGTTCCCTTGCCCCGGGGGTGGTGCAGGGATAACTCCCACCCCAGAAGGTCCTCCCTGACAGTTCACTTGGGAGGGGAGGGCTGAGAGGTGGGACCTAACAACTCCCAGCTCGCTCTGTCAGCCCTCTGGGTTAGCAAGTAGGGTGGAGCCAGGGATGGTCTCCCAGGCCCCTGACCACCGTGTGTGTTCAGTACTTGGATTGAACACAGGACACTTTACCACTGAACTACCTCAGCCCCACCCCTTTCAATTTTTTTTTTTTTGGGTACTGGGGACTGAACTCAGGGCACTCGACCACTGAGCCACATCCCTAGCCCTATTTTGTGTTTTATGTAGAGACAGGGTCTCACTGAGTTGCTTAGTGCCTCGCCCTTGCTGAGGCTGGCTCTGAACTCGCGATTCTCCTGTCTCAGCCTCCCTAAGTGCTGGGATTACAAGCATGAGCCACCATGCCCGGCTTGGCTTTTAATTTTTTCAGACAGGGTCTTGTTAAGGTGCCCAGGCTGGCACTGAACTTGATATCCTCCTGTTTCGGCCTCACAAGTAGCTGGGAAGTGTGGACCACTGTGCCCAGCTTGTGTCTTTTTTTTTTTAATTTTATTTATTTTTTTAGTTGTAGGTGGACAGAATATCTTTATTTTATTTTTATGTGGTGCTGAGGATCGAACCCAGGGCCTCCCATGTGCTAGGCAAGCACACTACCACTGCGCCACAGCCCAGCCCTCAGCTTGTGTCTTGACCTCTATCCTGCTTGCTGCTAGCCTAGGAGCTGGAGCACCCCTCTCCTTGAAGACCTGGCAAAATAAAGTTGCTGCCTATGGCTCAGTCCTAAGGCCTCACCACTCACCTCCCTGTCCCATCTTCTGAGATCCCGGCCCCTTTCCCATTCCCACCTGCAGGCCTCAACTGTGCCTTTCCATCTGCTCCTCTCTCTCTCTCTCTCTCTCTCTCTCTCTCTCTCTCTCTCTCTCTCTCTCTCTCTCGCCTCCCCCTTTCTTCACATTGCCCTACTGGCTTGAGTTTTGCCAGGGGGAGGAGGGCTGGGAGGGTTCACAACGGGTCACCCTTCCCTCCCTCTGCTGTTCCAGGATGTCCACACTCTGTGCCTCTCATTCATTCCCACTACCCCCTGAGAAATGGTCACCTGGGGTCTTCTCTGGCTGCCTTCATTCTGTCCCTGCTCTGCTGGGCACCTGCTTCCTTTGTTACCCATGTGCTTTGCAGCCTGAGGTACTTCCTTGTTACCGTTACCTTCCTTGGTGCTTCTCAGCTCCCTCTTTGCTTTGGGGATTCCTCTGCAACTCTGATTGCAGCGTCCTGTGACTCATTCTTGGTTTTTGCACACCCCCTATCTTTAGTCACAGGCTAGAGGATTCAGCTGAGTCCTGGGCTGCAGAAGGCCAGTAAGGTCAGTGAAGGCTCCAGGCTGACATGGAGTCTGCCCTACTCAGGATGAAAGAGGTCCCCAAGTCCCCTAAGACCCAGAGCCTCTGCCTACCTTCTGAACCTCATGGCCTGGAGGCCTTCCTTCCCATGGCTTCCTTCCACTCTAGTGTGGCCACGGAGCTAAAGCCTGCCAAGCTACAGCTCACCAGATCTGGCATGGTCCTGGCTGCTGTGGGCTGCCTCCCAATCTCCATGCAGGTGTGGCGTGTGGGGTGTATGGTGGAAACACTGCCCACCCTCATCCTCATGGTCTCCAAGGGCAGCAGCACCAGTGCAGGTCCCAAGAACAGGCCAGGCAGGCAATCTCTGTACAGGCAGGCAGACAGATGGAGGTGGCCGGCCAGGCTGGAGCCTGTGGCAATATTAGCCAGGAATTACAGAGGCGGATGAGGGTAGGGAGCTTCTCTGCAGCCTCAGCCTAAGTGGCTTTTAGGGGTAGTTGCTGGGGTGTGGGCACCCAAGGGGCCACAGCCCAGAAGCTGCTCAGAGGCAGGCCCTGTGCTTAGGTGGGGGCTGGGGAGCACAGCCAAGGGCCCTGGAGAAACAAGAAGAAGAGGCAAGGACTAAGCTAAGCCTGCTTCTCCTGCTCACATGGGGAACTGTCCGGGCTGGCTGAGCCTGAACCCTGGGAACCAGGTACATGAGGGGCTGTGGGCTGAGGAGGGGCTGGGTGTGGGTGAACCTGGGACTCAGCTATCTTCTTCTGCCAGAGAAGATGCTCCTCTGTGAAGTGTGTCTCACAGCCACGGGCTCAAGTGGAGCTGGAGACCCTGTGTGAGTCTCTTCCTTCATCAGACCTCAGTTTTCTGATCTGTAAAATGGCCTGGGTCCCCTAGGGTTGTTCAGGTGAACTGCACTCTGAGAAGCATGAGGAAGCATAAGAGAGTCTCCATGTGATTATTACTCTCCTGTCTAGGGAAGGTGGAGAGCTGGGACAGGGGAGAGGAGACCTGCCTACCGTTTACTTAATGTGGGCAGCTGACCAGAGCCCCTGAGCTCAGAGGCCAAAGTCCTCAGTGCATTTCATGCCAGATCAGCAGGAAGGCAGCAAAGACCTTCTGTCTCAGCCAGACAAACTAGTGTCCCCCAAGGCAGGGAATGTGTGTGTATGGGGGGTGGCTATTTAACCTACAGGTGGTGCAGAAAGCACACACATTCCCTGGGAGGGCCAAGGAGCCACCCAGCCATTGTCCTCCAGGACCAAGGAGGGGCTGCCACCTTGTTACTTTAACCCCCCTCTTTTTTAAAAAATATTTTGTAATTGTTGATTGATCTTTATTTTATTCACTTATTATTTATACGTGGTGCTGAGGATCGAACCCAGTGCCTCATGCATGCTAGGCAAACGCTCCACCACTGAGCCCCAGCCCAACCCCCCTCTTTTTGCCTCAGAGTACTATCCTGGGATTCTGCTGGGCCAAGGCAGTCCTGGAGAAGGAGGGATCCAGATGGGCTCTCGACTTAGGGAGAGCAGGGAGGGAGCAGGCACTGGAGTCCTGTGGGGTGGGGAGAGGGCTTCCCGAGGAGGATGGAGAGGCCCCTGGCCCATGCTCTCGGGACCCTTCCTGGGATTCCCCGGCCTGGGGGCTCTTTCTCTAAGTTGCTCCCGGTGGCAGGAGCCTGCCTCAGTGCGGCTGCACACAGGTGTCCAATAAAGGCCCCTGGAATAGAAGGCGAAGGTGCTGGAGTCGGGGGTGGTCTAGTGGGGGCGAGACAGGAGGGGTCCGGGGGGGTTCCGAGGGTGCCCTGGGCCTGCCGCGCCCCTCTGCCCGGGCCCACGGGGCACGGAGGCGGGGACCTAGCCAGCGAGGCTTGGCCGGGGCGGGGGCAGCGGCGGGCGCGGGGGCGGGGAAGGGGCGGGCGCGGGGGCGGTGCCGCAGCCCGAGCGGGGCCGGGGCCCGGGCTGGAGCCGGAGCCGGAGCCGGAGCCGGAGCTCGAGGCGACCGGAGCAGGGCGGCAGCCGCTGAAGCTGCCTGCGGGTCCCCAGCGCCGCCGCCCGCGCCTCCGCGCCCCGGCGCGCCTGCCTGCGGGCGGCGGGCGGCGGGCGGTGCGCGCCGTGTCCAGCCGGGCGGGCCGGGGGCAGCGGGCGCCATGGCCGCGCCGGAGCCGCTGCGGCCACGCTTGTGTCGCCTGGTGCGCGGCGAGCATGGCTATGGCTTCCACCTGCACGGCGAGAAGGGCCGCCGCGGGCAGTTCATCCGGCGCGTGGAGCCCGGCTCCCCCGCCGAGGCGGCCGCGCTGCGCGCCGGGGACCGGCTGGTCGAGGTCAACGGCGTCAACGTGGAGGGCGAGACGCACCACCAGGTGGGTGCCCGCCCCGCCCCGCCCTCGGGGGCGCGTCCCTGCCGCGCTGGCGGGGGTGCCAGCCACCCGACCCCCGGCTCCGCGCTGCCTGCTGGGGTCGCCTGGGCTCTCCGAGTGGGTTCCGGTGGGGAGCGGGGACGTGGCCTGGCGGGCCTCCTGGCTGGGCAGCTCAGTCCTGCACCCGTGGTGGAGGGGCATCCCTGCAGGGAGGGGCCGCACTGCGGCTGCTCAGGCTCTTGGCCCTCATTCCTGTGCTCCTTCCTCTGGGTTTGGCCTCACGTGCCAAGTGTTGGGGGCCCAGGCACCTTGGGGTGACTGGGCGCAAGTGCTTTTCTGTGAGTGTGTGTATGTAACTGGGCGTGAGTGCGCAGGTCTCGGGGGTCATGCATGCATGTGGCACATGTCTGCCAGCGTATACTGTGGAGAGGTCACTGTGAAGGTACTCCTGTGTGTCTGACAGTGCTGGACCATGGCCAGGTGGACATGTCTGCATGTCTGGCTGTGTCCTGGGCAGTGTCCACAGACCCTATGCCAGAGTGCATCCTGGCCTGCTGTGTCTGAGCCCAATGGTCCAGGCCTTGGTGACAGCACATTCCTTGGCTCCCTGGAGGCTGCTTTGCCCTGTAGGGGTCACTGCGGCAGCCCCTGCCTCCTGCAGCTGGCGGAAGGCTAGAGAAGCAGGCTCTTCTCAGAAGGTTCTGGCTTAGTGAGTCTTTATCTCCCACCTCAGACCCTGGCTGGAGTCCAACATCCCTCCACCTGTTTGTTCTGGGTCCTCTGTGTCCCTCACAGGGGCTGTCTTTGTGGCCAGTCCTAGGGCTTGGAGATAACAGATTGGTCATCTTGGCTGGGACAGGAGCTGAACTCCTATCTCCCCCAGAGCCCTGTCTGTCCATCTACTTGCCATCCTGACTTCCCCCAGAGCATCAAGTGGATATGGCTCTTTGCCAAAGAAGGGTGCAAGTGGAGACTAGGGTTGGTCCAGCAGGCTGAGGAGGGGCTGGCAGAGCTGGCACCCAGCCAGCTCTGTTTAGCACTGACTGCCACCATGGCCCCAAGTACACCTGCTCATCTGAGGTGTCTGGGGTGCTAGTCTCTAAAAACTTCCTACGCACAGAACCATGTTGAACCCTCCCTAATGCCTCAGAAGCACAGAAGGTATAGCCACAATCCACATTTTTTTTTTGTACCAGGGATTGAACCCAGGGGTGTTGTTAAGCCACTGATCCATACCTCCAACCCCCTTTTATTATTATTATTTTTTATTTTGAGACAGGATCTCACTAAGTTGCTGAGGCTGGCTTTGACCTTGTGATCCTCCTTCCTCAGCCTCCCAAATTGCTGGGATAACAGGCATGCGCCACCATGCTTGGCTTACAACCCCCATTTTACAGATGAGGAGACTAATATTCAGGGATGTGGGTGACTCATCCAGGTCGAACATTAGGAAGCAGCAGATCGTGGGTTCTTCCTGCCTCCCTCTGTATCATGGGGGAAGAGGAGGACACTGGGGGCCTGGTAAAGATGAGCCTGGATCACACCTTCCTATCGTTAACATCTGCTCAGTGTGCAGTAGGGGAATTGTCTGCCCCCAGGCGGTGGAGAGGGGGTGGGATTGTTCTCCTCCCTACCCCTGTGCGCGGCTGCCCCCCCTTCCCCCATGGGTGCACACTGACACCCTGCATGCTCCATAATTCACAGGCACCCACCTGGACACAGATAGCTATAAAACACCTGTCCCACAAATGCACCTGCCCCTGTCCCCTCATCTGCTGGGGGTGAATTCTGCTTACCAGGATGTGGCTCAGGTGCCTGATCCAGAAATCCAGGTCTGCACTTCTCCACAGGACCAGGAGAAATGGGTCCATGGTCGTGGTCTGGAGGGGAAGGGAGCTCTAGAGGCACGGCTACATTCCAGAATTCCCTGCCTAGAGAAAGAAACTGACCTGGGCACACCCACAGAGGGAACAAGGGAGATGCGTCCCTCTCCCAAACCCATAGAAACAGATGTGTGCATGTGAGTACACACATGCATGTGCACACATGACACCTGAAGCTCAGCCGCAGTCTCTGTCATGGGTTCTCCCCTCTAGCTGCACACTGCAGCTCCTTCACAGCCCTTGCTGGAGATGTCCTTGGGCTGAGGGTGAGGCCCGGCTGGACACCAAAGCCCTTGCAGCCTGGGCCCTCATGTCAGGAGCCCTGGGAGTGGAGGGAGGGAGCTGCTGGAAGCTGGGGGTGGGGGGCGGAGCCCGCTGGCCTCTTGGTCCAGCCACCCCCCCTCCCCCCCGGCATAAAGGCCTATGAGCCAGGGCCAGTCTGTGGTGCCACTGTCCATGTGCTGCCCTGGGTGCTGTCCCCTGACCCATTCCCACCCATCCCACACCCAGGTGGTACAGAGGATCAAGGCTGTGGAAGGCCAGACACGGCTGCTGGTGGTGGACAAGGACACGGATGAGGAGCTCCGCCGGAGGCAGCTGACCTGCACAGAGGAGATGGCCCAGCAAGGCCTTCCACCAGCCCGTGATCCCTGGGAGCCAAAGCCTGACTGGACACGAGCAGGCAGCCTCAGCTCTGATGCTGGCCAGAAGGTAAGGGGCTCTGTCCGCGGGGCCGCACTGGCTTTTCCCGGGCCTCGTCTTGGCTCCGTGGTGACCTCCACAAGCCTGTTTATTTCTGCCTCTTGGGCTGCTTCTCTGCTCCCGTGCCTACCATCTGTGCCCCTTGTGTCTGCCCTCAAGGACCCTGGGGCTACTCTCTCTGCCCTCAGCCCTCTCCCTGCCAGGCCCAGTGACATGTTCCTGGACCCAGTGTGCTCAGCTCTGTGCCTGTGTTGGGTCCGTCCCTGTCCCGCTGAGGAGTCTGTGTGTGCTGTGAAGGCCTCCAGGGGCTGGCCTCCTCTGCTGGCTGTGCCATAGTTGGAGGAGTGGAGAACACACTGAGCTAGGGCACCAGCCTGGGTAGCGCTGGGGCCGCTTGCTCGGCCCTGAGCAGCGTTGCCTCTGAGGCTGAGTTCTGGTGGGGCCTCTCCTCCCTAGGACCCCCCATTTGCTGTCCCCTGTGTCCTTACGGGGTAGCACCTTCCCCTCATCCCTAACCCTGTTCCAGGCCAGCAGACCTGGGAAAGAACTGGGAGGGGCTGCTTCCTCTCCTAGGCAGCCACCTGGACAGCCCTTGAGGCCAGGAGGAAGGCCTGAGACTGTTTGGTTAGGTCTTAGAAGCCCTGATATTGTCTTTCGTTCCCCACACACTTTTTTTTTTTTTAAACAAATCCCTTTAAGAGATTTAAGTCAGGAGTTTCCCACTTTTAAGAACCACTGGCTGCCTGGCACTAAGTGGTACACGCCTGTAATCCCAGCACTTAGGGAGGCTGAGACAGGAGAATCGCGAGTTCAAAGCCAGCCTCAGCAATGGCGAGGCGCTAAGCAACTCAGTGAGACCCTGTCTCTACATAAAACACAGAATAGGGCTGGGGATGTGGCTCAGTGGTCAAGTACCCCTGAGTTCAATCCCCAGTACCAAAAAACAAAAACAAAAAAACCAAACTACCACTGGCCTAGTGTTGGTGGAGTTATCAGGAATGAAGTTTGGGTGTGAAGGGGACCCTGACATCTGCCTTTTCCCTGTCACTTGAGCTGGCTGTGCCTGTGAACTGCACCCTGCGGGGCCTGGCTTGGGTGGGAGATGACGTTCCTAGTGGAAGGGCCAGCTTGGGCAAAGGCCTGGGCAGGGAACCCAAGGATGCTTTTTTTCTCTGGGACTCTGGGGCAGATACTAGAGGCACTTGAGTGTGGACTTTGTCCTGGGGCTGCCAAAGGTCAGCAGTCTTTCAGGAGAATCCACTGATGGCTGGCTGGCACTACAGCGGGCAGCTGGGTCCCGGGTCTCCTTTCTCCAGCTGAGGACCGGAGCCTCCCTCCTTCCCAGGCACCTTCTCCCTCCTCCTCCTAGAGGAAGCTCCCCCGCCCTGGGCATTTGTCCATTGATTTAGACACAAATGGCTGAGTTCACCTTCCTGTGGAAAAATCCGCCCTCAGGCCTTATCTGGAGGTGGGGTGGCTGAGGCCCCCTGTCCTTGGGTGGAACCTTCCCCCTTTTTGCTATTTCAGGCTCTAGGGGCTACAGGAAACCCTAGGAGGGGGCTTCCTCTGAATATATTTTTAGAGGAACAGAGGGGGGTGCGATAGGCAGGTCCTTCTGTAGATGGGGCAGCCTGGGGAAGAGACTCCAGCAGGTCAGGGGAGCCCAAGGGATGGGGTCACCCCCTGCAAGAGGAGTGGGGTCTCACGTGACCTCTGCAAGCCAGGCTTAGGGACTGTCCACTCAGGTTGCGTGCAGGGAGCCTGGGAGGGCCTGTTTACCTGCAGGGGTTGGTGGCAGAGGGACAGACCTGGGAGTGTGTGCATCTGCTCAGGAGCAGGGTAGGCTCCCATCCTGGAGCCTCCTGGGAGGTGAGGGCGGCTCGCACCCTTTCTGGGACTCAGTATCCTCTGTCCTGGGCCAGGGCAGGGGAGAACATTGATGTGGTCTGTCCCTCCCTTGGGGGTGTGCAGTCAGTGGTGACTCAGCCCTGGGCCACACCGGCGGGATGGCTGCAGCTGCAGTGCAGCTGATCCTAACAGTGACGACAGGGACAGCCCCCAGATAGGGCAGCTAGCCGTGCCAGGGCCAGGGAGGCAGTGACAGACCCTGGCCCTCTGCCTCCTCATCCCAGCCACGCCCCTATGCCCCCTTTGGAGGACTTCGAGGGCAGGCCTGGAGTGACGGTGACTGGGACTTGCGTGGATCCAAGGTACAAGATGCTGTATGTTAAGAGGGCTTCCAGCTCCCACCAGGCAGGGCAGGACTGTCCTGTTCGCCTCCCTTGCATCTCTGTCTCCCCAGCCCTGGGTCCTGGGGCAGGGCAGGGCCTTCCAGCGGCTTCCTTCCTTCCTTTCTTGGGACGGAAACCCAGCAGGGTGGGGAGCGCCCGGCTGGAGCCTTGGCAGGGGAGGGGGCTTGGTCAACACCCATTCCCCAAAGTGACTCAGCCCCCATGTCCCCACCCATCCCCTGGGAACCTAGGCCACAGCAGGAGGTAGATAAGTGGGGTGGCAGCCTGGGCTGGCTGAAGAGCTCAGGCCACTCCAGGCCAGATGCTGACTGCCTGCCACTCCTCTCCCGCCTCTCATGGCCCGCTCTGGGAATGCCACACCACCCGCCCAGGCCCCAGGAGCCCCTCCACAGAGCCCATCCTGGGAGCTTGTGCAGGTCAGGTGGGGAAGGGACAGGGCTGGGCTGTGAAGACCAAAGGGGACTTGGGGACTTTGTGTAAGTAGGCTGAACCCTAAGCAACAATGGGGGCCTTTCTTTGCCAGGGCTGGTGAGTCACATCTGGGGTGGCATGGCCTGGCTCCTGGGGTACCCCCATGTCAGCTCTTTGTCTGGTCACAGGCTTGATGGGGGAACCAGGGCTTGCCCAGCTCTGTGGCCATCAGGCTCAGAGCCCATGGGAGCCAGAGGGCCTGGCGGGAGGCGGCAGGAAGTGTGCAGAGCCAGGGCAGGGAGGAATGTCAGCAATGCACCCCCCACTGCTGGCGGGCCCCCCACGCTTGCTTGCTCGGTAGCCACCCCCCTCCATCCCACAGGCTGCCAGCTGGGGCCCTGATTGCAGTCCTTCTACTTGAGGGTCTGGTGCCAAGACTGATGCCCCTTGAACCCTGCTTCTTTTTTTTTTTTTTTTTTTTTTTTGTACTGGGGATTGAACTCAGGGGCACTCGACCACTGAGCCACATCCCCAGCCCTATTTTGTGTTTTATGTAGAGACAGGGTCTCACTGAGTTGCTTAGCGCCTCGCTGTTGCTGAGGCTGGCTTTGAACTTGCGATTCTCCTGTCTCAGCCTCCCTAAGTGCTGGGATTACAGGCTTGAGCCACCGCGCCCGGCTTGAACCCTGCTTCTAATGAGAGGGATTTAGGTTCATGTTAGGAGGAACCTCTTGGCCTGTGCAGTGAGGCTGCTGTTCTGGAGTGAGGCAGGGGGCTTGCCAGAATGGCCCCAAGAACAAGGATGTGGCCTCGTAGCCCTGGATACCCTATACCCTGCCAAATCCTGCTTCCTGTTTGGGGGCCTTAAGAGACCCCACCCTGCAGGCCATTGCAGAGGCCGTGGGAAGAGGCTGTAGGGGCCAACACCATGGGCCCTGTGTCTGTCTGTGTGGGAGGATGTGTGTCCATGCAGGGCGTTTATGAGTGTGAGCTTGGTGTGATTGGCCCTGCATCCTGAGCCGAGTTCCAATTCTACACAGTCACTCAGGCTGCCACGCTCTGCCCTCTCTGCTCAGCTCTCAGTCCCTCCTTTGCAAACTGGCCTACTGGTTGCCCCAGGCTGTGCTCTGGACATAGTCCCTGAGGGGCACCTCTGTGGGGAGGTGTCAAAGTCCTGACCCAGAGCTCCATACCTGTACCTCTGGATGTGGTGGGGTCCTGGAGATTAAGGGGTCTCACACCCCTGAATTCAGTCCATGTTGCCCAGCTGAGTCCCTGGGGGAGCTAATGGTGGCCATACAGTAAGGATTCAGAGGGTAGGCAGGAGTCCAGACAAGGGGTCTGGCCAGGCTTTGGGGTCAGGGAAGGGATCCTGAGTGGGTGCAGGCTGGACAGGAAGAGGGTGTTCCAGAATGAGGGGAAGGCAGCCCCCTACACAGAGGCATCCACCTCCACAGCTGGGCAGCTGCCCAGACGTTCCCAGTTAGACTTGGGGTTCAGTATGAACTCCTTAGAGACCTTCCTTGAGATCTGAGGGACACTCCCTCGTTTTGCAACTAGCGCCAGCCTGTTCCAGGGTCCCTAGGAGAGACCACATGCAGGAAGGTGGAAGGTGAGGGAAAGACCCTGGTGAGCACCCACTGGCTACCACTCTCTCACCTGAACAAGTCCTCAGAAACCCGAGCTGCTGCCCGCCCACTCACCCCGGCCACCTGCCATGTGTAACTGAGCACCAGCAGCCACTGGCCATTCAGTGCTACGGTCACTGTCCTGGCCCCTGGCCGGGTCTGGGTGGGGGGTCACCGGACTGGCCCCTGCCTGTACGCCCCTGGCCCAGAGCCCTACTGCAGGATGCCAGAGGTAAAGTGAGGCAGGGCCCCGTGGTGGTGGCGGGGTCTCCTTCCCCGTGTGTATCCCGAGTGCTTCCGTCACTGGCAGGGAGGCAGCCCCAGCCTCAGCCCCTTCTTTCTGGGCCCTTGTTGTGGGGCTGGGTGAATGGGGGTAGCTCCAGTTTGTGCTAGAATGTGAAAGCAAACAGCACCTGGGCAGGCCGCGGCCACTACCACCACCACTGCCGCCACCTCTGCAGCCCTCCTAAAGGACTTAGGAAAGAAAAAGCAGCTTTCCAGGCCTGGGGCCAGGGAGGGAGCCAGGCGAGGCCTGTGGGCACAGCCATCTCATCCCAGGGCCTCTTCCTCCAACCCTACTCAATACGCAGAGCCACCTCAACCTGATGGATCCTCCAAGGACCCTGTAAGGCAGATCTGCCATCAGAAGACGTCTTCATGTTTGGAAACTTAAAGTTTGGCCCAAGATTTTGCAGCTAGAGCTCAGTCACAGGCAGCCTCAATGAGCCGCTGGGGCGCAAGGAACATGGTCACTGAGATCTGGGTCCTGCCACTGGGGCATGATACTGAGTTCAGGACTGGACAGTGGGCAGGGACCCAGTGAGTGTTTGCTGGGGCCAGTGCCTGATCCCGTATCCTGTATGCCTGCAGGATGTCAATGGACCCCCCAGAGAGATGCGCCCTCGGCTCTGCCACCTGCGAAAGGGACCTCAGGGTTATGGGTTTAACCTGCACAGCGACAAGTCCCGGCCTGGTCAGTACATCCGCTCTGTGGACCCAGGCTCACCTGCTGCCCACTCTGGCCTCCGTGCCCAGGACCGGCTCATTGAGGTAACCTGCCCGAGGCTTCGGTGTGTGTCTGAGTGCCTTTGTGCCTGTATGTCTGTGTGTATGTCCGTGCCTGGACCCTGAGTCCTTGCAGGAGGAGGGGAGACACTGGGAACCTGAGCTGGCACTCCTCTTGCTGGCTTGGCTGGTGGTGGCTTTGATGAATATTTGATGGCACACTTGGCTGGGCGTGGGGCTGGCGGGCCCCTCAGGCCATGCTGACCCTGTCGTGGTGGCAGGTGAATGGGCAGAATGTGGAGGGGCTGCGCCATGCTGAGGTGGTCGCCCGCATCAAGGCACGGGAGGATGAGGCCCGGCTGCTGGTGGTGGACCTTGACACAGATGAGCACTTCAAGCGTCTGCGGGTCACACCCACTGAGGAGCATGTGGAAGGTGGGTTTCTGCCCTGGGGTGCAGGGTGTGGTCAGTGCGGGGACAGGGAAGCCACTGACATGCTATCCCCGCAGGTCCACTGCCGTCACCAGTCACCAACGGGACAAGCCCTGCCCAGGTGAGACGGTGGGTCCAGGTGATCACAGCGCTCTCTGGGTCCCCAGGCCCGGTGGAGGCCTCCTTTCCCTGGAGACCTCTGCCCTGGGCTAGGTGCGACGAGGCCCAAGCCTGGCTCAGGCACCCCAGCTTTAGTGCGCACTGTCCCTTCTGGGGTCAGTGCCAGCCCCAGTCACACAAAGCAGGTGGGTACCTGTGGTCTAGGACCACTGCCCTCCGTGCCCTCTCCTTGGCACCACCTTAGCTGCTGAGTCATCTCAGTCCCCACCTCCTGTGAGGTTGGTCCTGGCTTCAGCCTGGGTGATGCATGTGGCACCACCCCCACCACAGCTGCCCTTCCCATGTAGTGGCGACCCACCTATCACAGCTGGGTGCCCAGCAGCCTGCCCAGCTGGACCTGCCAATGGTGCAGACTGGCTGTCACCACCCAGCAAGGAACAGGTGCAGCTGTGGTGTGTGCACAAGGCTGCACATGCACGTGTGGCCCCGGGGTGGGCCTGTAGCCACGGCTGCCCTTGGTTTCTCAGCTCAGTGGTGGCTCAGTGTGCTCGTCTCGAAGCGACCTGCCAGGCTCTGACAAGGACACCGAGGTAACTGCTGTGCTCACAGTGGGGCGCCAGGGGCCTGCGGTGGGTGTCTGTGGAGATACTGGCTTGGGCAGTGGGGCCATCACCCCCAGGAAGGCCTGCTGAACCTGCTGCCCTGCCCCTCCAAGCGGCCTCTGGCTGGAGCTCCCTGGGAAGACTGCCCAGCCATGGCACCGTCTAGGGCTCACTGTCGGCACCCTGCCCACTCCCAGGATGGCAGTGCCTGGAGGCGGGACCCCTTCCAAGAGAGTGGCCTCCACCTGAGCCCCACAGCAGCGGAGGCCAAAGAGAAGGCTCGAGCCACACGTGTCAACAAGCGGGCACCACAGATGGACTGGAACCGGAAACGCGAGATCTTCAGCAACTTCTGAGCCCCCTTCCTGCCTGTTTGGCCCCTGGGCCTTCCCCCAAGGACCTCAGGCCCCATCCAGAGCTCCCCAAGCCTCAGTGGATCAGAGGGTAGTCTCACCACCCCCAGAAAGCAACCTGTGCCCCGATGAGTCCCTTCCTGCCCGCTCCCCACCAGGTGCTGGGGCCTGCTGCAGCAAGATGGGGGGAAGACAGAGAGGGCAGTGTGGCTGTGGCTGAGGGCCTTTGCTGTCCTGCCTTGGGCCTGCTGACTAGAAGGAATTTGTGTTTTTGCTTTTTTTCCAAAAAGATTTCCAGCTCCACACATGTTTCCATTTAATTCCAGAACCCCTCTTCCCCCGCCCCCCTTGGGACTCACTCTCTAAATAATTGCAATAAAACAAACCTTTCTCTGCAAAATATTTCCTCCTCACCCCCTCAGCAGCACCATCCTGTGTGGGAGCCCAGGGACTTCCAGGCTGTGCTCACGCAGACTCTGGGGAAAGGCTGGGAGGCAGGATGTGCCTGTAGACGCTGCCCCCTCGGCCTTACCCCTACCTTCCCTGGAGTGGGGGAGTTAGTAGCCCAGGCTCCCCACCCAGCCACCCTGCACTGCCCCATCTCAGCAGGAGTGTGTGGTGCAGGGCCTGGGCGAAGGGGTCCAAGGATGGAGGCCTCATGCCCCAAGGAGAATGTCAGGGTGGCCTCTGGACAAGCCCCTTTTCCTATACCATAGCTCCCAGGCCTGGGGCATTGCGGGCATCCAGGAACTGTTCCTAGGAAGGACCCTGGGCTTCTGGGCCAGGCCCCTACCTGGTGTCCACTCCCAGGGACATCCTGTCCACTTTGCCCTTTCCTTGGTGCCCTGAACCCCTGCACCAACTGACCGGCCCTGCTGTCTGCCTTGTAAGCCATAGCGCACGCGCGCCCTCAGAATAAACAGGACTTGCCTCAACACTGTCTTTCCTGAGTCTTTGGTTGAGGACTGTGGCACATTTTGGGCCCATGTCCCCCCACCTGGCAAGGCCTAGATTCCCGTCACCTCCCCTCAGGACATCTGGGCCTGTGACACCCCATGGGTTTCTTTGCCTGGCACAGGTCCCTCCAACCTCCAGCAGGTACACGCAGCTCAAGCCTTGGGCCTAGTGGCTCCTAAGCCTGGCTCTCTGGCAGCTCAGACAGGTGGCTCTGTATTCATGGTGGTGGGGCAGGGGGCTGAAAGAGGCTCTCAGGGAGCACCTGTTTCAGGAGAGGGTGGAGTCTGGGTGGAGAGGCCTGTGGCCTGCAGGTGAAGGAATGTGCTGGCCACAGGGACACTTCCCCAGCGGCTTCCCAGCAGCTGACTGCAGCTGGCGCTTACCGTTCCCTCCCTCCCAGTTCATGCATGCTACTCTTTCCGCCCTCCCTAAGTACAAAGCATGGCCTCCCAGGCATCCGTGCTTCAGACACGCATGTGTGTGCATGCACACGTGTTCCTTGGCTTGCTCTCATACCTCAGGGACAGAAGTCAGCCAGACCCTGACTGTGAATATCTCCACGCTTTATTACACAGGCTGCACCCCACACCCCCATGCAAAGGCACTTCACAGATAGGAGCCAAAGCAACAGCCCCACAGCCCTCAGAGGACCTGGGCAGTGGGGCACAGTGCCTGGTTGAGGCAGGCCTGGCAGCGAGGGTGGACAGGCAGACAGGTCTGCTGGCCAAAACCCACCAACAGCCCATTGATCTCGCTCCACAGCTCCCTGTGGGGATAGGAGCTGGGTCAGCAAAAAGGGAGAGAGAGAAGGCCCTATCTCCAGGGACCCCCACCCTGCTTTACCTGGGCAGCCACTCTTCCAGGGCAGCTCGGGTCTCCTCTGGGGACTTGGTCGGCCTCTGGGTCCACCTCAGTCGGTTGGCAATTCTGTGCACATGTGTATCCACTGCTACTTAGAAATGGGGTGGGGTGAACAGGGTCACACTCTGCCAGATGGACTGTGACCTTGTTGTCCCTCCCCACACCCTTGAGGGCATCTTGTGGCTTAGCCCCCAGGCCTCTAAGCAAAGGTGGGAACTGCAGGACCCTGGCTTCAGTTCTGAGAGCAGCTGCTGTATCTCAGCTGCCAGGCTGGGCCTGGAGTCCTCTGGAGGGGTGTGAGCAACCCCTTCAGGCATCCCTCCCATCATTGGGAATGCCTAGGGGTTCTCTGCTTTGGGCTGACAGATTACTACCAATCCTGGTATAGCTGAGAAAGTGGGGCGGTATCTGCTCTGGGCTCTGTATGCCCCCCAAATGGTAACAGCTAGCTTGGGTCCAGCGCTGACTGAGGTCAGATCCTGCACCAAATGATCTACCAGTCTCAGTTCAGTAAGTCTTTACAAAGCAGAAGTTGAGGCTGAGCAGGGAGTTTACTCCAAAGTGTGCCCTCTGGGGCTGTGGCTCGGTGGTAGAGCATGCTTAGCCTGCAGAAGGTCCGAGCACATAAAACAAAACAAGCAAACAAAAAACTGTACACTCAACCTACCGCTTCCCTGGGACCGAGGGCTGGCCCAGGAAGAACCTCGTCCTGCTTCCTTTGCTTTATCTCCCTGTCCAAACACTGGCTGCAGGCACGAGGCTGGCCGGAGGTCAGTGCTGCAGAGCCAGCACCTGCCACTACAGTTGTCAGGGACAGAACAGGGAAGGCAGCCTGGCCTGCAGCTGCAGTCCACCTGGGCTTCAGCCCCTGCTCCCGTCAGCTGACCACTGTAGGGGTTCAGCCCAGGCTCCAGGTCTCCACCTAGCAACCCTGGCAGCAGTAGCCATGGCCCTGCTTCTCTAGGGCTTTGCCAGTGAAAGCCAATCCCTGCACCTGCTCCCTTGACTTGCCGCTAACTGCCTGGGGGACAGGCAGAGCATGAAGGCTAAGGGCTCCCATCCTGGGTTTTCCTCCTCTGTAACAGAGAGGTGACCGTGCTCCTTAGGACATCACATGTGAGTCTCCAGTACTCTAGTCTATTTGTGTGATTAAGGAGGGCTACTGTTTCACCAGCTTTGAGTCAAAACTCAGAGAGACCAAGTATTTGACCGGAGATTGCTTAAGTGGGAGTGGGAGAGGCAGAGCTAGAACCTGCTCCTGGACCCCATGGCTCTGACTTTTCATTTTTTAAAAATTATTTTATTTTTTGCAGTGCTGGGAATTGAACCCAGGGGTACTTTATCACTGAGCTACACCACCAGCTCTTTTTATTTTGAGATAGGATCTTGCTAAGGTGCCTAGGCTGGCCTTGAAGTTGTGATCCTCTCCCCTCATCCTCCAGAGTTACTGAGATTACAGGTGTACATCACTGTACCTGGCTCCTAGCCTTTTTAAATTTTGAGACAGGGTCTCACTAAGTTGCTCAGGTTGGCCTTGAACTTGCAATCCTCCCAGTTCAGCCTCTTGAGTAGCCAGGATAATAGGTGTGCACCACTAAGCTTGGCTGGCTCTGGCTTTTTAACTGTCTCCCCTAAAATGCAGCCCAGGAGTCTCCCTGCAGGCAACCAGAGAGGGTGGCATTCCAACACTCCTGTTGTCTGCAGTTCCAAAGCAGTCCCCATCTGGGTCATGACAGAGGCTCTTCCCCCACATAAGTGCCTGACTACAACGCACCACTGCTGGGACACGGGCAGCTGAGGACAGTGCCCAGATAAGCTCAAGTGTCTGCTGAGAGGTGGCAGTGGCACTAGAACTGGAAGTTGAGGTGGGGTTGGGGGTGGCTTTGTCACACTCCTGCCCAGGCCTGGCTCTTCCAGGGATTGCTGATCTCCAGCCTCACTAGGTGGTCACTAGCTCCCAACCAAAGCCCTGTGC
>PVHX01016071.1:0-44452 GCA_004024805.1 Geosciurus inauris
CTCTGCCTCAGCCTCCCCAGCCGCTGGAATTTCAGGCGTGCACCACTGCACCTGGCTTGGAATCTATTTTAAATAGATATACAGCATTCCTCTTTAAAGGAAACCTATGCTAAATGTTTTGGGAAATCGCTTGCTCCAATCCTTTTTTTTCCCCCCCAGTGCTGGGGATTGAATCCAGAGCCTCAAAAATGTTAGGCAGGTGCTCTTCCACCCCAGCTCCCAACTTCATTTTTTGATCCTATCTGGACTTTTGCAGGCCAGGACAGACTTCAGCTGGCAGCATATGCTGACAGGCAGGAGACAGGACTCAGCTTTTGACTAGCTCAAATGGAGACTGTCAGCCTCGTGCACCCCCCACCCTCCCAGACAGTGTCACTGGGTCACTGATCCCCTCATCTAGTTCAGCCATGCTCAACCCCAGAAACACCGTCAGCCAGTCTTGCAGACACACACCGGCCCTGTTGGGTGAACAGGCTGGAAACAGCGTTGCTGCCATAGACTCGGTATGGGGAGCCTGGGCCCTGGCGCCAAACAACTTTAAGTACATAAAGTTCAGATACTGATGTACAAATTATAAATATTTATACACTTTATTAGGTGCTTATGCTATGCCAGGCACCAAGCTGGCTGTTTTACATAGAATCTCATTTAATTTTCCCAACAACCTTATAAAGTGGGTATTACTGTCTCTGTTTTATAAATAAAGGATCTGAAGCTTGAGATTGAATAACTTGACCATGGGGAGCTGGGATGTGAACCCTGTTCACTCTGAGCCTCAGATGTAGGCTCCAGCTGTTCCAACAGTTCTGGCTGCCTGGGCAGGATGCTTTTCCAAGCCCTCATTCTGCTGCCTGGCCCCAATTTCACCCTCCCCATCCTGAGCTAAGGCAGGGATGGATTCCTGGGCCCCAGACCTCCCTCTAGAAGTACAACTGACACTGAACCTCGGGTGGGAGTGGGCACAGCCTGGTCCCTCTTCTCATTAATTAGGACATAGGCCAGGAAGCCAGCAGGGCTGAAGGCACGCAAAGTCCCCAGCTTTACCCTGAACACCCACATATACTGTCACAGACAGGGCCCAAAGAGACACACCCTTAAGAATATCAGCCACCTGCTGTCTGGTCTGAGATAGAAGCAGAAAGTGACTAGAGAAAGATTATGAAAGGAAGGTGCATCTCTCTCCATACTTCTTACCTGGATGTCCTACCAGGGACCCTCCAGCACTTTCCACCCCATCTGCCAGTAGCCAGGTGAATTAGCCAGGCAGAGCCAGGCCTCCTCAACTAGGCTTCCTGAGGACTGCACCATCACTACTGACCACCCTTGGTCAGAGCAGCTGCTGACATGGCCGGCACTGGCTGCAAGCCCTAAGGTCCTACCAGGCCCCTAGCCACCTCTCTTAGTTGAATGAAAGCACCTTCACTTTCTTATCTCAAGACATGCCTCCCTCTGCCTGCCACTCAGTCACCACCACCTCTGAGTAGACAAGAGGGTTAAAGAAGTCAATGACCTCAGCTCTTGATTATTAACATTCACGGAGCACATAATAAGATATCGTGACTCCATGTGGCTTTGGATCATTTCTGTGACTGTCTCACTGTGTGTGTGTCTGAAAGGGAAATCAGGGGACTGAGACAAGATGAGCTGCAGGACTGGCTGGGGGCAGGGTGGGCAGGGAGGACAGTGTCCTAGCATGCTGCCTCTGTTAACCCTTCCTGATCCTGGTTCATTTCCATATTCCTTTGCAGACAGGGGGACTACATTTGGGTTTTCTGCCTCATTTCTGGTGAGCCATCTGGATCTGGCTGATGAGGTGTGCAGGATGGGTGACATGAGCCACAGTGGAGGCAGCGATGACTTCAACAAGAGCTTGGGCTACGGGGAGGGGGCTGTCCAATTAGAAGCTGAGAGGCGGGTTTTAAGATAAAAGTGAATCTAATAATGTACAGTTGAAGGGGAAACACAAAATGTGGCACATGGCCTAAGGAATTCATTAATTCAACAGGTGTTTGTGGGGGACACAGTGGGTACCAGGTGTATGCCCAGTATGAGGTGTTAAGAAATACCCGTGGAGCCAGGCGCAGTGGCGTCTGTAATCCCAGCACTTAGGGAGGCTGAGACAGGAGAATTGCGAGTTCAAAGCCAGCCTCAGCAACGGCGAGGTGCTAAGCAACTCAGAGAGACCCTGTCTCTACATAAAACACAAAATAGGGCTGGGGATGTGGCTCAGTGGTCGAGTACCCCTGAGTTCAATCTCCGGTGCCAAAAAAAGAAGAAAGAAGTACCCATGGGAATACTGAGTTCTGAGTACTGAAGGAAAGACATACAAATGCTGATCTGAATGGACAGAGCAGAGGGTCTGACCAAGACCGGAGAGTACATTTTCAGAAATGTTTGCACAGAAAGAATTATGCACATAACCATGGAAAGGATGAGGAAGATGTCCCTAAAGGGCCAGAGACAACCCACAATAGCAGCTTCCTAGAGCTGGCCATTTCAGGTAAGGGCCCAATGTTGGCCCTGAAGGCTGGCGAGTCCCTTACAGGTTCTGTTCCACTGAGATCCTGCTGTAGTCACCAGTCTGTGACTCCATCCAGGTTCTCTCTCCTCTCAGGGGTGCCAGATCCTCTGGGTTCAGAGGATGGAAAACAGGAAAACAGAAAAACAGAGTCGATGCAGCAGGAAAAACAGAGTCAATATCACGCTCACTTTCTCCACACACAATATTATTTTGAACTTTCAGACAGCATGAAAAAAGAAGGTGAGAAGTTTTAGTATTTATCTAAAGGAGCCTGCCTGAGTTTTGAAAAGTTACAGATATAGCTGTAAAGTCCCCTAGCAGAAGGAAGAGGAGCCCAGCAACTCTTGGTTAGGATGCCACAGGGTGGACTCTGGAACTGTCTCCTTTATCCATCAAAGGATTTAGTGGGACTTTGTGTGGGGACAAGTAATGACACTGATTCTCCCCAGGGGTGACAGAGGACTGGAAATCAACGAGCATAAACACTAAGCACTCCATTAAGTCCAGTTTCATCTGGGTTCTCAAATACAACCCTCCTGCCCCGTCATGGAGGCAACCTACAACAAATCCTTCTGTGGCTACAGTTCTGGGGCCCTCCTCAGCTACTTTTCGCCCTAAAAGAAGCTGCTCCTTGCTTCTGCACCCTCCCTGCTGAGCCTGGCCTCCTGGCACTGATGCCTGAGCAGAGTTGAGTCCAGCATGCCCTCCAGGCTGCTGGCCCATGTGCCTCCACCCAGATCACTGGGGGACTAACACTCAACTCCATCGTCTCCGGGGACCACCGCTGTCCTACAGTGGCTGGGAACAGCTCTCCCACCGCAGTCTCCCTCATCTTTCCAAGTCAAATTGCTTCCAGGCTGTGGGAACAGGGGAAGACCCAGGTGGCAAGAGGAAACTGGCTTCATATTAATCTTACTCCCTGCCGTGTAACTTAGACTTACAACTCCTAATAACGATAATAGCCATTTATTGAACACTTATTCCACGCCTGGCACCACGCTCAGCGCTCAACACACATTATTATCATTACCACATTTAATCTTGTTGACTTTCACAACGGCCCTGCAAGGGAGGCTTGATGATATGAACGTCACGGATGAGGAATCAAAGACCCAGAGATGCTGGGGTGCTCGGCCAAGTTCCTGTAAGGAGGAGGTGGTGGAGCCAGGCTGGGTGAGGACCCTGGAACATAATAATAAAGCAAGAGTTTGGACTTGGGGGTGGGGGTAGCTCAGTGGTAGAGCACCTGCTTAGCATGTGTGAGGCCCTGGGTTCAATCCCCAGCACTGCAAAAAAAAGTTAAAAATAAAAAAAGGCAAGAGCTTATATAAGGGATGCTTTGTGTTGGACTCAGTGTGAGCGCTTTACAGGGATCATGCTTTGGGCGAGAATGGAACTGAAGCACAGGCTGCTAAGGGCATCTGTCAGGGGTCGCATAGGTTATACGTGGAGGCTAAGTTGGGACTCATCCCCAGTTTTGCCTCTCACCTATGATGTAGACCTGCACACTTGTTGAGAAGGATGCTAATGGACCTCACTTGTTCTGAGGGAGCCAGGGAGAAAGCAGGTAGCTGGAGCTATCCCCTGGAGACAAACGGCAAAAGCTGTCCAGACAGACACTGGCCATGCCAGGAACACAAAGCCCCAAAGCCAGCTCTGCCTCCCCCAGCCCAGCCCTGGTTGCATAACCAACCTCTGCTTTCCAGCAGCCCTGGGTGGGCCTCCCACAGACACTGTCTGACTAGAAGCACCTGCGTCCTCAATCGGCCCAGGCTCTGTGAAGGGAGCCTGGTTCTCAGATACCAAGAAACAAGAGGCCAGTCTTTTGTTTTCCATCTCTCCATTCTGTATTCTGAACGCGTCCTGTCCCTTCGGCTGCCTGAGCTCATGGCTGCAAACGAGGCTGATATTCACGAGGGCTGCCATGAAGCCTCGCCCCAGATGGGAACTCACTACGGCCAGCCTTGACCATGCAAGGAGATGGGGCAGGCAGAGAGGATCCTAGCTCCAAACTTCTATGGTTCCAGAACATCTGACCAGTCTGTGGGCCTGTGAAATATATATTTAGCTGGGCATGGTGCTATGTGCCTGTAAACCCAGTGACTTGAGGATCTGAGGCAGGAGGATGGCAAGTTTGAGGCAAGTCTGCCTCAAAAAATAAAAAAAGCTGGGGATGTAGCTCACTGGTAGAGCACCCCTGGGTTCAATCCCTAGTAACACAACAACAACAAACCCACACATATACATATGTATTTGGTCTTCATTCCTACTTCTTGACATATAGCTCTAAAGTTCTGGGAAACTCCAGAGTGGTAAGAGTGACTTGTATGCTAAAGAAGTGGCTGGTGACCCCCAAGATAGCTTCAGGATAGGGGTTGGTCCCCAGAAAGACCAAGGCATGATTGGGACCAAGGTTGGGACTTTCATCCCACCCCCAACCTCAGGGAAGGGGAGAAAGGATGAAACTGATCACTAATGGCCCAGGATGTCATCAATTATGCCTGTGTAATGAAACCTCCATAAAAAAAAAAGCCCTTAGATTGGCTTTTCCCCATATATTTAGGGCCTGATTCCAAAGACTTGAAGTCGCAGCCCTGCTTTTGGAAGATTTAAAATCTCCATGGGAGGGGGAGGCTGGAGCCTCTAGTTAACCGTCCACTGTCCTATCCCTAGAATCTGGACAGCAACCTTAGCTGAGATCAGGGCCCGAGATGTCAAGGGTATCAGCAAACACTTCTTAAGCTCCTTCTACTGCCAGGCCCTGGACTAGGCAGAAGGACAGTGAGGCTCACAGGCTGCTGGGGACAGATATGAAAATGATGTACATGTATGTATAAGTATGTGTGTGTGCACACTCACACTCACACATGAGCACCCATCTTCCTGCTTGGCCCCCACCTAGCTCTCTGGCCTCATCTCCCCGTCATATCACCAGGCCCATACCCACACTGTCTGTCCCCAATATTCTTGCTACTTTTCTGTTTCTAGGCTTTTGTCCAGGTTGTGCCTCATGCCTGGTGAACATCTTTGTGTCCTTCAGGGCCAATTTGGATGTCTCTTCCTCTGTGACCCATTCCTCAGGTTCCCCACAGGAAGCACTAGTTTCTACCTCCTGTGTCCCCATAGTGGGCTGCCATTCCTAGAGCACCACTGAGTGCATCACACTGGAATTCTCTCTCCGGTGACAGGGCCCCTCTAAGGCTGTGAGTCCTTTGAGAGAGGACAATTTTTTTTGTTTTTTTGCCCCCAGTGCTGGGGATTGAACCCAGGGCCTGTGCATGCTGGGTGAATGGTCTTCCACTAAGTCATATTCCCAGCCTTCAACATGGTTCCCACTTAATCTTCAGAGTTCAGCAGACACTTGATGCAGTCAGTTGGGAAGGAAGGGGAAGGTTGAGTGATGAGCACAAGTTACCGCAGGGGTTGGAATTCCCTAGATTCATGGGACCTCTGGTGGCATTTAAGTAGGGAAGGGCCATGATCGGACCCAGGTTTTAGGGAGAGAGCCTTTGCTAAGAGCATGGGCCCAGTTTTCCCAGTGGATCCTCCACATTCTTAGCAGAGGCTGTTTATCTGGAACATTCCCAGATACCTATGGAATTCCTAGAGCCCTATCGGAGGGGAAGGAAAGAAAGGAAGGACTGCAGAGTTGTTCCGAGACCACCAGGCTGGCCATCAGGATGGGTGGGGGGGTTGTGTGAACAAGGAGACAAGGTGCGGGCACTGTATTTGTGAAGTTTGTCCCTGGACGCCGTTGGAAGAGCTGTATAGCCACAGCTGATACACAGGATCAGAGCTTAGGAGAAAAGTCAGGGTGATAGTACAGGAGAAGGAGCTCTGGAACTCTGGAACTCTCTGGGCGCGGAGGCCTTGGGGATCTGCACGCTCCAGCACTGGTGGGCGCCACCTGCTGTCGATCTCACCACCTCCCAAAAGGTGTTTCTGGAGGTCCAGGTTTTGCCTGCCTGGTTCTCTGATGTGGCTTCAGAACCTGGACTGGTCCCCAGCACTCTCTAGATGCTCCATAAATATTTAAGTGAGGGGAAGAAAGCAGTAAGAAGTGGCTAAGGGCAGTGCCTTGTTGGGCCAGGCAGAGGTGGCAGGGGGTTGGGGTGAGAGGCAGAGGCCACACCTCAGCCCCAATCTCCAGAAGGCCTGTGGGGAGCAAGCAGAGAGGTTGGGCTTGAGGGACAGATCTGAGGCTAGAGCTGGGTGGGACGGAGAATATAAGAAAGGGTAGGGCACAAGTAGGGCCAGGTCCTAGGGGAGGGAGGCAGAAGGGACCCAGAGTACAGCCACATGGCCTGAAACTGGACACCAGACTGCCACCTGACTAACTTGAATCGCTGGACCACAGAGAACACAGTGAGGAGTCGGGGAGGCCTGTACTGAGTACAGATAGAAATGGCCAGTCCAGAAACCAAGTCAGCCCAGAGCCCCTAGCCACAGTCAGGAGACTGCCCACATCCCCTGGCTCTGCCCCCGCCAACTCAGTATGGGACATTTGTGCCCCTCAGAAATTCCATGTGTCCCAGGGGTAGAGCACTGGCCATCTGCCTTTCTTGGATTCCTGTAACCCTCAAAAGGCTGGTCTATAAGAAAACACTCTCTTCTCTGTGTTCTTTCCAGCACTAGGGACACAGTGAATATCTTCCTAGCCAGCAAAAGCCGTTTTGCTTTGTTTTTAATCTGAAAAACACAGCAGACTAGATAAATGCCCTGGTGCTTCTTTACATTCTAAAAGCAACAGCACTAATGATCAATTAGAGACCCTGGCGGTGGGCAGGACGGAGCTCCAAGGAAACCTCTGACAGGCCAGGGCTGAGAGGAGCCAGCACTGGAAGCCCTGAGTTTCATTGATGCTGCTAAAGTCAGCAGATCGCAGCAGAGAAGGGACTGAGGGCTGTGGGCACCGTGTGGCAACATTTAGACTTTATGTTGCAGGCATTATGGGGAGCCACTGAACACTTCAGGGAGAGGAGAGTGACATAATCAGAGCTGCACTTGAGCAAGATGAATAAGCACAGGACCACAGAATGAGCTGGAAAGCGAATGGCCATCAGAGACCTGCTAGAGGACCCTATGATGGCAATGGCCCGGCAGCCCGTCCCCTCTCCTGGGCTAGCCACCCAGGTGCTCAGGCCTCACTCCCCGGAGGGTCCAAGTACAGTTCTGTTTGTGCTCGGGTGTGGTTTCTGTGCACAAGGGTTCCCAGATCCTCTGCCCCCTCAGCCTCCGTTTCCACATGAGTAACCCTGGGAGAATCATCTCTCCCACAGAAGGTGGGATGATAAGGGTAAGGAAAGAGTTTGGGAGGGAAAGGGCTAAAGCACCCCCAAGAAGGCTCTTATAAAGTCCTTTTAAAAGGTTCTGGCATTATCTTCTCTTTTTATTTTTGTGGTGCTAAGGATAGAACCTGGGCCTCATGCAAACTAGGCAAGTGCTCTCCCACTGAGCCACATCCCCAGCCCTTGAGTCTTGATTTTGAGGCTAATGGGAGCCTTGGGGAGAGGAACCAGCTCCCCATTCTCTCTTTGGCTCCCTGGTTAGCAGGTGTGCTGCCCCTGATGCCTTCCTGTGGGGCACAGAAGGACAGGCTAACTGGAGCCTGAGCTACAGTCAGTGAACAACCAGCAGCTAGAGGGAAACATTGTGGCCGGAAACAAAGGGGCAATTTGAAGAATTCAAAGCAATGAAGAATCCCAGGCCTCTGAAGTGTGGCAGCTGGCAGGCAGCAGAGAGGTGTGTGGCACTGAGCCACGCCATGGTCTGGAAATGTCATTATCTGCTATTTACCACAACAGAGGACAAGAGACTGCACAAAATCACCGTCCCGGTATCAGCTGCCAAACAGATTTGCCAACAGCGCTTCCTGCTGCCAGGGCCTCTCACAGTTATGCCGACCAGACCTGGGGCAGATTGCCACTGAGCACTGTGGCAAGGGACCTCAGCGGGGGCTGGGCAGATGTCCTCAGGGAGAAGTCACAGTGGGACAGACTGCATGAGCCCACAGAGCCTGGCCGGTATCACCGACACCCCAGCTGAAGGTTATAGCAGCTTTTACCATTCAATGAGGGGACCATCTCATATGCACGAGGCAATAATCAAAACCCCCTGCAAACCTCCACGTGTAACCAGAGCAAGGTCTGAGGCCTTGGGGGAGCTCAGGCTGGTACCACTCCCTACTATATAGTCTGCCTGAGTGGCTGTGGGTCCCTCCCCAGCATTCAGAGCACACAGCCATCAGCTTTACCACCCTATTGACAAAATGCACCAGATGTCATCATCCTTTGGGGATCTTCTGCATGCCTTCAGCTCTCTTGAATCCTGAGTTCAATGTTCTGAACTGAACTGAGGAACTAGAGGTCTTGGCTGTACCCTCTCCCCCACCAGGAGTGCGTCTTCTCTCCGAATCTGTTTCTCCATCTGGAGAATGGGTACAAACTCTGCCTTTCACCTGTATGTCCTCAGGAGTGGGGGCATGAGGGACACAGGATTTCACAGCAGCTTCAGAGGCACAAGTCACCCCGCCCCGCTTTCCTCCTGCTCAAAGGATATGGGCTCAATCCCAGGCTGAGCCCAAGCAAGCTGGGAAGCAAGCCCACTGAGAGGCTTTAAAGCAAAGCGAGCCTGAGTTGCAGAGGGGAGGGGAAATGAACTCCAGCCCAGAGCTGTGGCTCCTGGCTCTGCAGATGGTAACTCTAAAAGGGCTGGCCTAGCCACTACGGGAAGAATCTGCTGAAAGGACCCAAGGGACTCTTGGCCAACTCTTTCCTTTTACAGGAAGGTCCAGAGAGGAGAAGTGATTTTTATCCCAGATCACATGGAAAGTTCAGAGCAGAGCCATAACCAGGACTGTTTTGACTCCCACCATTGTGGAGGTAGCAGCTGGGCTCAGCTCTATTGTTACCTGTGAACTTAGGCCACATGGTCCCATGCCATCCTACCTGCTATTTGTCTTCTGATTTGCAAGAGGACCAATGAGGCTTTTGAGAACTGGATTTCAGATGGGTGGGTTTGCCTGTGTGTGGTGGTGGGAGTGGTAAGCCCAGGAGGGTAGCTGCAGCCAAGTTGCCATTGCCGAGGGCTGTGAACCTGGAAGAGGTTCAGACTTAGCAAGAAACAGAATGGGAGGTGTCTGCAATATGAACGGTGGGTGCAGGCACCCCCGTTTTTACTTGCACCACCTCAGTCTGGCTCCCAGCAGACTGTGTGAGCAGCCTGGAGAAGGAGGAGTGACCAGGAAGTGTGAAGGACTCCCTAAAACTGGAATTAGATTTATATGTATAGACCCCAGGGGCGATGGCTTTGATGTGTTATCAAGTGGGAAGAAAACAGGAAATTATGGAGTAAGGAGTATTATGATTCCATTTAAAAATATGGTATATCCAGGTGCACTGGCTGGTGCATATCTATAATCCTGGCCACTTGGGAGGCTAAGGCAGGAGGATTGCAAGTTGGAGTCCAGCCTTAGCAACTTAGTAAAACTCTGTCTCAAAATAAAATTTAAAGGGGCTGGGGTTATGGCGCAGTGGTAGCGTGCTCGCCTAGCATGCGTGAGGCCCTGGGTTCGATCCTCAGCACCACATAAAAATAAAATATTCTGTCCACCTACAACTAAAAAAATAAATAAATACTTTTTTAAAAAAAGATGTATGTTTAAAAATAAATAAATAAAAAATAAAATTTAAAAAAGGGCTGGGGATAAAGCTCAGTGGTAGAGCACCCCTGGGTTCAATGCCAATACTGCAACAACAAAAACAACACACACACACACACAGTATACACCTGCACACATTTGTATGAATGTGGAGAGAAAAAGGTATGAAAAGACAAATGCTCAGATTGCTAAGGCCAAGGGTAAGGGGCTAAAATTTTACACACACCTGTGTTACATGACTTTTTATAGTTACTATGTGTCACACAGTGTTTCTAAGAGTTCACCTAACACTTCACTCTTCAGTCCTCACAACCAATGGTACTTTTTTTTTTTTTTTTTGGTATCAGGGATTGAACTCAGTGGCACTTGGCCACTGAGCCGCATCTCCAGCCCTGTTTTGTATTTTATTTAGAGACAGGGTGTCTCTGAGTTGCTTAGCGCCTTGCCGTTGCTGAGGCTGACTTTGAACTCGTAACCCTCCTTCCTCAGCCTCCCAAGCTGCTGGGATTATAGGTGTGCGCCACCGTGCCCAGCTGAGGCAGGTACTTTGATTATCCCCAGTTTCTATGTGAGGAAACCACAACAGAGAGAGCGAAGGGAACTACTCCAAGACAGAAGAATGCAGGCAACCCAATCCAGTGCTCAAAACCTCTAAGCAATAGTGTCAATTACTTTTTTTAATTCCAGGAAAAGGAAGATTGGGGATGGAGCTCCATGGTGGCGAGTGTGCTTAGCACATGTGAAGGCCTGGTTCAATCCCCAGCACCAGGAAAAAAAAAATCAGGAAAAGAGGCTTTATAGGAAGACAAAGGGATGCCAACTCATTAGATTAACTCAGTGGAGCACAACCAACCAACCTTCATTCACACCACTCACCTGGCCTCCAATGACATCATGCAGAGGGGAAGGAAGTCATACCCCTCCTTACTGATTTTTTTTGTCTTTTGCTTTTTTTCTCCAGTGCTGGGATGGAACCCAAGGCCTCCTGCATGCTGAGCACTCTGCCACTGAGCCACACTCCCAATTTCTTCTCACCTCTGAGCAGCCAGGTGTCCTGGGTGTGGCCCATGGGCTAGGGCTGAGGTGGGCACACTTTTTGGCAAAAGGCAGCAAACAAACATTTGGGGCTCTGTCACAACTATTCTGCCTTGGTAGCATCAAAGCAGCTAAAGGAAATAAGCAAATGATGTGTGTGACTGTGTTTCAATAAATCTTTATGGTCCCTGAACTTGAAACTCATATTTTCACACATTACATGATTCTCTTTTCATTTGTTTTTAATATTTTTCTTCTTCCTTTTTTTTTTTTCCTTAGGTGCTGGAGATTGAACCCAGGGCCTTGCATATGCTAGACAAGGGCTCTCCCTGTCACTGAGCTGTATCCCCAGCCCATTTTTTTATATTTTAAGACAAGATCTTGCTAAGTGGCTGAGGCTGGCTTTGACGTTGTGATCCTCCTGCCTCAGCCTCCCGAGTAGCTGGGATGACAGGTGTGTGCCACCATGCCCAATTTGTTTTCAACCTCAAATGTAAAAACCATCCTAGCACATGGGTTGTACGAAACAGGTGCCAATCCCTGATCTAGTACTATCTGCTCTCAGTCCCTGAGGTATGGGAGGCTGCTGGCAGTGGCTCTAAGGCATCATCCGGTACACGGACTGGGAGGTGGCAAGAGCTGTCTATTCTAGAAACACAGAATTGGAACCAGGTGTCCCAGCACTGGCAGAGTTAGGCAAGGTCAACATGGAACATGAAAGCACTAACCTCTTGGTGGCTGAAAATGGCAGCCTGTGCCCAGCTATGCTGCAGATGGCCCCGCTGGGGTGGCCTCACAGGCGAGGAGCTGGGAGGGAAGAACAACCCCTTCCTGGTGGCCTAGCTCACATCAACCTTGTCTGCCCCCTGAGCCCCTCTAGGCAACTTTGTGGGGCTACAAGATTGGTCCTACTCAATTTTGACTCCCCACACACCTGGTCTTCACATAGTAGGTGTCCCCAGCTGGACATGGCTCACTTATGAAACAGAGGAACTCTGACATTTCAACAGCAGGACACCTCAGAATATGAGATCACAGAAATATTTCCAGACAGGCCATGAGGACCTTCCCCACACCTGCTCCTGTCCGGGCACCACCCCATGGCAGGCCCCATGCAAGTGTGCAACCTGGTGGGCGAGGCCATCAGACCTGCCCCATCACGTGACCTGGCAAGGGATGTCACTTTCACTCAGCATCCCTTTCTTCACCTGCAAAGAGCAGATGGTAGATCGTGACCTCCCAGAGTGGCTTGGATGATGAAGTGGGCGGGGCCTGGCATGGAGAGAGGTGTCAATCACTGCAGCTTTTGTTATTTCTAACTCTTACCTGTCTTTGAGTCTCTACCCCAAGTGTTCCAGGCCCTGGCCACTGCAAACTGGATAATTCAGCGGCAGCATACTCACTCCCACCAATTATACAGTACTTTCAAATCTGTGTGTGAACTCAACCTCCCCCAAAGACCCCTGGAACTCATCTCCCTGCTCAGCACTCCTGGAGAGCTCTGCTGCCAACAAGAGAAAACCCAAATTCCTCAGCCTGGCATAGGGTGCCCTTCATGACATGTTCACTGTTCCCTCCCTCCATCTGCATCTGGTCTCTCACAGCTCCCTTGTACTCTCTCCCCTCTCTCTTCCTCCCTCTTCTTCCCTCAGCCTGCCTGCCTTCTTCCCTCCCCATCTTACTCTCCCACATACCCAAAGCAGCAGCTAAGCCACGTGCCCCCGGCCCCTGCATCTCCTGTACAGAGCCAGCCTACTCCTGCTGTGGCCTACCCTGGCCCTCACCATGCCCTCCCAGGCCAGCTCAAGGGCTAGCTCCACTCTCCCCAGGGTCTGCTCCCCACCGTCCACTTCTACAGCACTGTGCTGCATCATCTGTCACCACCTCTTGAAGGGCGGGGCCTGGCATCTCCATCTCCTCCCCCTGGGGGCCTGGCAAGATGCTTTGCGCCCCTGGCTAAGTCTCTAGAGAGTTGTGAAACTCACCCACAGGACACTTAAGGAAGATCTCAGTCCAGATAACTCTGCCCCTTGTTGCTGGGGCAGCAGGTGTGCCTGTGGACTCTGAGCCCACCTTCCTCTGTCCTGATGATCCTGAGCTGAGGGTCAGTGGCATGCTGGGGTAAACAGAATGGACTCTGAATTGCACTAAGTGTCAGTTCTTTCTTTCTTTGGGGAAAGAAAAGCCACCCTGTAGGTACCAAAACAATAAGGAAAAAGGGCACCTTAATGGAGACATTCTGCTCTCAGGCCCCTAGCAAGGCGGATGTCCCAAGATGCTGCGCGGTATCTGGTCCTCTGACCCCAGCAACAGGAGCCAAGTCAATTCCTGCCAAACAGCCTTGGCAAACATGCGAGCAGCAGAGTGGCCCCTCAGGGCAGATGAATTAAGTGACTTTTTCCGGGAATTTAGGAAACATCAGTAGCTGAATGAAAAAATCCATCTTCGTAATGAGGCACAAACACACGTCTTCTGCATTGAATTAGGTCGAGGAGGAGAAAGGACATCGCGAGGCCAATTTGAAAGCAACTCAGATGACATGGCTATTGCTCAAGGAAGCTGCTGCTTCTATGGCTCCTCCTGAGAGACTGAGATGCTGAAGATTAGTTGAGAAGGAAAGGGATCAGTTGAGAGGGAGGCCCTGCACAGAATCGACCTAACCCTTGTGCACTGCTGGTTGGAATGTAAAATGGTGTAGCCAGTATGAGAAATGGTATGGTAACTCCTCAAAACTACATAAAATTACCATACGATCCAGAAATTCCACTGCTGTGTATATATCCCCAAAAAACTGGAAGTAGGATTTCAAAGAGATGCTTGCACAACCATATACATAGCTGTAATATTTACAATAGCCTAAAATATGGAATCAACCTAAGTGTCCATCCCAGATGAATGAATGGATAAGCAAAATGTGCTATATACATGCAATGGAATATTATTTCCCCTTTTAAAATAAGGAAACTCGGACACACACTACATTGAGGACATTATGCTAAGGCAATCTAGTTATAAAGCAGATTTTAGCCGGGCGCAATGGCACAAGCCTGTAATCCCAGCACTTAAGGAGGCTGAGACAGGAGAATTGCGAGTTCAAAGCCAGCCTCAGCAATGGCGAGGCGCTAAGCAACTCAGTGAGACCCTGTCTCTACATAAAACACAAAATAGGGCTGGGGATGTGGCTCAGTGGTCAAGTACCTCTGAGTTCAATCCTCAGCACAAAAAAAAAAAAAAAAAAAAAAAAGATTTTACTTCACAAGGGCTGAGGGGGCCTGAGAATCTGCATCTTCAATGAGCAGCCCACACTTTGAGCAGCGAAGACCCTATCAGCACTTGAATTCTCCACAACTGCCCCAATGCCTCCACTTTCAGGAGGAGCTCTCTGGAAACTGGGTGGGGCTGACTCCCAAAGCTTCATAGCCGGGAAGCAATATCCTTCTCAGAGGTCGGCAGGCTCTTCAGAAACTGCCATCTCTGAGTGGAAGGCTGAGTGCTGGGAATGAGAGTGATGGAGAGGGCAGGGCTCTGCCTCCTTTGATTGCCCAGTCCAGTGAGCGGGCATGAGGGTAACAAAGAAATTCCATTTGCTCCTCCCTTGACTCAGCAGCCACAGTCCCCAGCACTGAACAGAGAGGGAGACTAGGGCTTTAGGGGAAATCAGCACAGCCTCCAGGGTTCCTGCCAGCTCCTGTGATGGAGATCTGGACCTACCCTCATCAGGACACACCTCCTTAGAGCAAAGGGGCCTGGAGCCCAGCCCCTTCCCTGCAGGGCTTCCCTGGGCTGATGCAGCTGGACTCCCCTTAAGGCCTTTGAGCAAAACACAGGCTGACCTCATTGCCCCTTTCACCAGGACTTAGCACATGTGGCCAGGGGTCACCTCACAGGCAGGCTCCCCTGTGCCCACACAGTGGGGATCCCTCTGACTGAGACAAGAAAAAAAAATCCAGCTCTTTCTCTGAAATGGTGACAACGTCATTGTGGGCTCAGGCGGGTCCTTCCACAGCCCTGCATAGCCTCCCTGTGGCTGGCGGAGCTGGACTCTCAATTAGACCAAACGCTGCCTGACTCAGATCCTAAGCAATTAGGAGCGCCAGGCTTCTCTAATTAACCAGCCAGCCCCTCTCCCTGCCCACTACGTCCCTCAGATAATGAGGGCGGGCAGCCTGGGCGTGCAGACCCAATTACAGAGGGGACATAGCTCTGAGGACCAGCATTGCTTTCCATTTGTGTTCGTTAGCTTGTGGTTGCTGAATGCTGCCAGAGCTCTTGCTGGGGACACCTCCATGTTCCCAGGAGCATCTGGGGGCCTGTCCTTCCCCACCAGGCCTCGCTCTAGACAATTCCTATGTCAGGGATCTCCCCAGCATTTCTTCTCTACAGCCTGCTCAAGGCCACACCTTCTGGTCCCAGGGCTGCAGCCTACTGCAAAAGGGAGGAGGAGGAAGCAGAGATGGAAATAAACAGAGAGCCTCCCCCAACAGGAGCAAGCCCAGAGTAGAAGGCCCCTGATGCCTCAGGAGGTCTAGCATCCTGTTAGAGCTCTGCCAGCCCCCCAGGGCTGCCTCCTTAACCCCAACCCTAACTGTGATTAATTATGCATAATCAATTAACTTCTCTTCCCTGGAAGATGAGGATCTGGGTCTCCTTGCACCACATCCCCAGCAAACATACGAGCAGCACTTGTTGGATGAGAGAATGACGACATCATCCCTGCCCTCTCAGACTTCAGAGAACGCTGCAAGGGCTAAAGTCTGCAGGGGCTTTGCCTTGGCTCCTCTAATTATTAGGGGACTCAGATCCTACGTGATCACTGCCTGGGTATCTGTGCTTCTGTGACCATCTTGTGGAGACTGCAGGGCCCTACAGACCTGTCTCTCTGCTCAAATGCAGCTTGTCTCCCAAATACCTTAATGCTTTAGCTTCTCACAGGTCTCAGCTCTGCCCACATCTCCTGGACCCCACCTCTCACCCCTGGAGGTCACTAGAGTATGCTTCATCCCTCCTCCAAAACCCTCTTGCTCCTAAGTCAGACACCCCCACCACATCCATGTCCTCACTGCCATCCAGTTGTCCCACTCATTTCTACCCTCTTGGCTCAGCTTGCTGTCCTCCCTTCTCTGATGCCCTTTCTCTCCCTCAGTCTGCAGGGGCCAGCTCCTCCAGGCTTCTCTCAGTCCTGGGAACTCAGGTCCCAATAACAGGGAGTGTTACTCTAGAGAATACTGTCCACTCACCTTGACCACAGGATCTAAGAGAAGTGACATCTTCCGTTTTGAATTCCCTTTGGCCAGGAGTCACACAACAGGCTGAATTAGTGATTGAGTGCTATGGATGTATGAGCCACCAGCACGAAAACAGAGGGGCTTCCCTGCCAGCTTGGGATAGCCAATGCTAGAAAGCGACAAAGGTGTCTAGAGACTTTCACATAAATTTTGGAAAATAGGGAACTCACTGTGGAAGCTTCCGTTTAAGTTCAAGAAAACAAAGTCTATTCAAGAGCACATGGGTTGCTATGGACTGAATTGTGTCCCCTCAAACTTCACATGAAGCCACCACCCTCAGGGTGACATATCTAAGGAAAGCATCCTTAGGCAGTCATTAACACTAAATGAGGCCATAAGGGTGGGGCGTGAATCCAACAGGATCAGCATCTTTACATGAAGAGGAAGAAAGACCTCAGCAGACACTGGACCAGCTCAGACTTCCTGGCCTCAAACTATGTACTTCCAACCATGTGGAAGTACATGTCTATTGTTCAAGGCACCCAGTCTGTGGGGTTTTGCCACGGCAGCCAGAGCTGACCAGTCCATGGAGTATCACTCAATCTGTCATAAGATCCACAGGAGATCAGTTCAGTCTGAGCAGGTAGGACCCTGGGGTGGCCTAGTCAGAACAATGATGTGAGGGCCCTTCACCGAGTCCTGCAATGGACCACGTGTTGCTGGGGGCATCCATGCTCTACCTCACCCACTCTTCATCTCCAGCCAGTGCTGATGGAAGCTTTAGGACTCTATTTTACCAATGCAGATGTGGAGGACCAGAGTGGTTAAGTGACTTGTCCTAAACCACTTCACAGTGGTCAAGCTGGGACCTCAGCCCAAGTCTGTCTGAACCTACAGCTCTGGACACAAGGACCTCATGATCCTGCTATTGGAGAAGAGGGAAGCTGGCCTTTCCTGGTCCCTGTAGGAACATGGAGGTGCTCCAGAGTGCAGGATGACTGAGCCCCTTGGACACAGACGGAAGCCCACCCACTGCAGAATCTGTGTGGGAACAGTAGTTACTGGCAAGCCTAGGGAGACCTGCAGCCTCCTGAGACACAGGGTGGACCAATGGCCCCTTGTCCTGTCCCTGGCAGCCTACAACTCTGTCCAGCCTAGAGTCTTCATTCTTCCCCATCTGCTTTGAATATGCTAAAGAAACTGACTGTCTTAGCATAGGGCCTCTGTCTCTATGATGCCTTGTCCCCAAGCCCATCATGTCTCAATGAGAGCTATCACCACCAAACCTGCCTCCTGCTTTTCCTCTGTGCCCTCTACAGTCCACTCACACACAGCAGCTAGGGTCCACCCTTAGAATACAAACCAGATCCCGTCACACCTCTGCTCAAACACTCCACTGATATCACCATTCAACTTCCTATAACATTCCAGAACCTGACCTTGAATTACAAAGCTCTGTAGGATCAGCCATGGCCCAGCTGGTTCTGTCCAGCGCCTTTGTGCTTACCATTCCCTCTGCCTGGGATACTTTTCCACTTAGATCTTCCCAGGCAGGGCTGGCTCCTGCTTCATGTCTGAGCTCAAAGAATCCTCCCAGAGCACTGAATCATATGCAATTACATCACTTTGAATTCACTATAGAGCCTTCAGTCTACTTGATGTTGTTTTAGATTTATTCATTCATCTATTTTTCTTCTCCTACCCCTGAAAAATAAACTCCATGAGAGCAAAGATTTTGTCTCACTTGTTCCAGGTACGGCCAGCACCTGGAATGGGTCCTGCACACAATGGACCCTCTGCTACTTAAAGAATGAGCGACTCTGAATGAATGATGCAATCTTCTCAAAGACAGATAAAGAAAACTGCCAAAATGCCCCTCATCACCAGGGCTCATCCGTAGCCCCTCTTCCCACCTTTGCTTGTGTGCAAATCCCCTCAGAAGCTCAAAGGGCTCCTCTGCCTCCCGCCTAGGCCAGGACCTCATCCTCAGCCTGCTGAAGAAGAAGAACCCCTTTGGCAGGGTGCTGTGGCATGTGCCCATCATCCAGCTCTTCGGGAGGTTGAGGAAGGAGGATCAGAAGTTCCAGTCCAGCCTCGGCAACCTAGACAGACCCTGTCTCAATAAAATAAAAAGGGTAGGGTGTAGCTCAGTATTAGAGTGCTTGCTTAGCCAGCACATGCAAGGTCTTCCATCTCCTGTACTGAAGAGAGAGAGAGAGAGAGAACGAACAAACACCACTTCAAATAGAAAAGTACTACTGACTAGCCCAGTGCTCCAGAGCACCAGGCGGTGAGGGCAGTTAGAGAGACTAAAAGAACATTTCCTCCACAGCCCCACATCCAGCTGAGGGCCTCCCCTGGGACTGCCATGTTGCCTAGGAAATGGCTCTCCAAGGAGCAGCTGGCATTAACTCTTTACAGCCAGGGGCAGTAGCCTGCCTCTCAGAGGCTCTGGATGTTTCCAGGGGAAGAAGAGAAGGTTCTGCCCTTGCTCATGGTGCCGCAAACCTGGAATGCTTGGAGCGATGTGGGGTTGAGAGGCAGGAGGAGGAAACAGGCTGCCAGTGTCTCTTCTCCCAGGTAGAAATCACAGAACAACTCCACCTGCTCAAGTCCCGGGAGCAAGGCGATCCTGAGTCCCCATGCCCGCCGCTTACACTGGTCTCCAGTCCAGGGTCTGTAGAGAGGCTGGCACACCATGATACCCGGGCCCGGTCACATCTCCACCATGCTTGGACCAATGAATCCACATTCGTCAGTCCAATTCACCATATGTGACAAAATCAGGGGGGGGAAATGACCATACCCCAAATTTTCACCTTCCTGCTTATTAATTGGTTATATTAACCTCTTTCTAATCCAGCTTGTATGACATTGAAAATCAAAATATATAAATATATATATTTATATATCTATATATAATATGTATGTCTTATATATAGATATATATATAGAGAGAGCGCACGCTTTTAGTTTTCCCGGAAGTTTTTAATTGCCTTTCTTTATATATAATATATATATAGAGAGAGAGAGAAAGAGTGAGTCTTGGGCTCAATATGAGGCAGTTTAATATGTAATACAATTTATAATAAGGAGAAAATCTATTTGCTCTTGTTGCAAAGATCAATCTCCATCGAGTGACCAGAGACCAAGAGAGCAGACCAGTAGGATAGGAAGTATACTCCTAGCATACCACTTGGCCCTAAGGAAAACAGCACTTACCTAATGACATTTACTGGGTGCCTCTGTGCCGGGTAAAGTTTTAAGAGCCTTGAATTTAATATATTTAATCTTCACAGCTCTCTGAGGTACACATTATCATTACCCCTACTTTACAGATGAGGAAATTGAGGCTGGAAATAGTAGACAAGTTTTCTGGGGTCATATAACTAGTGTAAGAGGCAGATTCACAACCAAGCTCTGACCCAAAGGTGTACATCTTAGAGCTGGCCCTAGAAGCCAGGTCATCTCATCTTCAGGCCCTAGTCCTGCTTGCCAAGAAGCAGAGAATACCATGTGCATACACACACACACACACACACACACACGACGCTCTCACTCCTGGGAGCCAGGATGTGAAGCCACAAAGCAGCAGAGCTGGTCAAGGTAGGAGAGCCAGAGTAGAAGGGTCAGAGGAGGGCCTTACCTTTCTGCAGTCTTTGCAGAATACTGATGAGCTGCCCAGGAAGCCCAACACCTCCCCACAAAGCAGACACTGGGAGAGGCCATTCCCCAGCACATTCCGTCTCATGGTCTCCAGCCGCTCCACCAGGCGCCTGCAGCACAGGACATGCAGTCAGAAGGAATGTGCTTCCTGTCCCCAACATAACCACTGCCTGGGCATGGCTGCCACTGGGCCCCTGGATCATGACACATGTACTGTTCTCTCACTTAGGGAGCTGTTCGCTCCCCAACTCCTTCCTCTGGCTAACTCCTCCTCATTCATTTATTCACCAACCATCAACTGAGCACCTACAATGTCCCACATGCTGGGGATATTGTAGCAAACTAGCCAGAGGAGGACACGGCCCGAGTTGTCATGGAACTGACACTCAATAAGAGAAAATCCATAAACAAGCAAATGGGGTTCAGATAGGGAGAAGCATTATGGAATGCAAAGAATGGGGGTGTCGGGAGGGAGACGGAGGGGGCCAGGGGCACTGGTGACCAGTGAAGGCTCTGAAAACATGTGACCTGAGAACTGAAGGATGGCCAGGACCCAGCCACCTGCAGGAAAGGCTGGGGGAAGCTTCCTGACAGAGGGGACAGCAAGTGCTAAGGCTCCAGCTAAGACATGGCCACCACTGAGGTGGTTATTAGGGCTTCTGTCTTGAGCAGAGACGGTGATCCAGTGAGGCTGGAGGGGCCCACGGGGGCCAGATCACATGAGTTTCAGGTTACAACATGAGTCTGGGTTTTTTTTCTAAGCTCAATTTGAAGCCATTGAAGAGTTTTAAAGAGTGGAGTGATTGGATCTAAGTGACATTTTAAAAAGCTCACTCTTGGCTTCTGTGGCAAGCTGGGATAACAGGGAAAGCGGAAGGGAGGAAGCTGGGAGGAGCTGCGGCTGGGACCCCAGGAGAGAGGACAGAGAATGGGTGGGTATTTCTGAAGCACCCTGCATGGCTTGGTTGTGGGGGAGGGAGAAAGATCCAGGATGATGTGGAGGCTTTGCGTCTGAGCAGCGGGGCAGATGAGAAGTTGTAGCAGGAAATCAAAAATGGATCTTCTTGGGAACCCTGAGGTGGCGAGCATCCAGGGGGCTTCTCTGAACCCTGCCAAGCCTGGGCAGGTGCCTCTTCCACAGCTCCTGGTCACACTATAGCCCCTGCTGCTCCACAACCTGTGTGAAACCTACAGGCTCCATGGAATTGATGGGGTTTGTCAGCCACTGCATGGCCAGTCGCCAGTGGCCATTCAGGGAAGAGTCTTGAATGAAAGAGAATGAGCAGGCACACTAGATCCTCTAATGTTACAGCCCCAGTGAAGGGGATGCTGTATTTCCCATTTCATAGATGAGAAGACTGAAGCTCCAAAATAGTGCGACACTTTCTGGGATCACAAAGCTCCCAAGAGGTGGAGCCAGAGTCGAACTCAGCACAGCCCCCTGCCTTCCCTGGAGTCAAGGAGTTGCTGCCACAGGGGCCAAGGAAGAGCCCTGGCATGACCCACTTGTTCTTGGGGATCCTCTGTCTCTCCATCCCATGTTTCTCTGTGTTACATGAACACACAGAATGCACCTCTTTCATCTGAACCATGGACCTGTGCTGTGGCTTTCTGGGTCATTCTGTGTCCCTGCCAACTCAGCACTTGCTGTGGAGTCAGACAACAGGAGGGATTCCTTAAAGCTGCTCAAAAAGGCAAAGACAGCACCCTGATGTCCAAGGGGACCCATGAATGCTCTTTTCCACCATAAAGGCTTTCTGAGGGAATTGGAAGCCCAGGAGGTCAATCACCAGCATTTGAGGTTGGGGTCCCAGCCAGATTAGATTAAAAAAAAAAAAGTAAGATCCAACCAATCTAACAAACTTTTTATATTAAAATGAGATGTTTCAGTCGGGCACAGTGGTGCAGTCCTGTAATCGCAGCACTTAGGGAGGCTGAGACAGGAGAATCGCGAGTTCAAAGCCAGCCTCAGCAACGGCGAGGTGCTAAGCAACTCAGTGAGACCCTGTCTCTACATAAAACACAAAATAGGGCTGGGGATGTGGCTCAGTGGTCGAGTACCCCTGAGTTCAATCTCCAGTTTAAAAAAAAAAAAAAAAGGGATGTTTCTATTACTAAGGCACATCCAAGAAACTCCATATAGTAGTCATCTTTATAATAGTAACTTTACCTCCCAAACTGCATTTCTACGATGTCTGATTGTTTTACCTTTGTTTCATTTTTATTTTTATGTGGTGCTGAGGATTGAACACAGTGCTTTACATGTGCCAGGCGAGCGCTCTACCACTGAGCCACAACCCCAGCCCTACAATGTCTGATTTTTAAGAATGACCACATAATTAACCAAAAAAGACAAACAGAAAAAAAAAAAAAGGAGCTGGCATGGTGTATACTCCTGTAATTGCAGCAGCTCGGGAGGCTGAGGCAGGAGGATCGCAAGTTTAAAGCCAGTCTCAGCAAAAGCGAGGCACTAAGCAACTCAGTGAGACCCTATAAGACACAAAATAGGGCTGGGGATGTGGCTCAGTGGTCGAGTGCCCCCGAGTTCAATTCCTGGTACCCTCTCCCCCCAAAAGGAGACCAGAATAAAATGAATTCCTGCCCAATAAAATACAGTGCCACTGTGTTTTACTGTTTAGACTTTTCTGTATTTTTTAGGAAATACATTTTTATAATCAAACAAGAAAGATACCACAAAAACATTGGACAACTGAATTGTGGTCTGCTCTGGATATCAAAGGAGCTTAGAATGAGCTGGAGGCCTTGGGTGGAGTCATTCGGGTTCACCCATGAATCTGTGCCGTGGCTGACAGGCAGGCATGTGGAGCCTACCAGCCCCTGACATGGTTCACCAGGCTCATGCATGCACTGTGACCTGGGCCTGTACCTCAGTTGCCATCCTCAGCTTACAGAGGGATGTCCTGGGGCTTTGAGGCACTAGGTTCTCACCTATACTCCATGGAGTATTGGGGAGCTAGGGACCTCTTGACCTATGCCCAGTTGGGTCACAGAGCACCTGGACAGAGCTTTCCAGCCTCCCCATCTGCTGGTATACACTAAGTGGCCTTGTCTTTCTCCCACTAGGCTCACTGCTGCCTGGTGGCCCAGTCCTTACCCAATTCTCTGCTGCTCCATGACATCAAGCCGCTCAGCTCTCTGGATGACCTGCAGAATGGCCTCCACCTCTGCAGGGCTGAGACTCTGGCTCCTCCTCTGCTTCTCGGTCTGGTAGGTGTGCACAGACCAGCCCGTCTGCAGCCTTGGGAGAGAATAAGGGCACCGACTGAGGCCTGGTGCAAACCCCAGCACCCTCACCACATCCACAGAGCTGCAGGAGAATGGCCTGGGGACAGTCCAGGTGCCACATGAGAGCTCCTATAAGGCATGGGTATGGGCCCAACACTAGGCTGCAGCACTGTTGTGAGGCAACATGGCACCTGATGTCTCCCCCTCCAGAATGGGAGCTTCTAGAAAGCTGGACCCTGCCCCATCTGGTCCTGGCCCACCCCTCCATCTGCCTCTTATGCTGTTTATCCCTCAACTCTCTATATCCAAGCCACACCGGCCTCCTGTCAGCACATCTACACACCACGTTCTTTCCACCTCAGGGCCTTTGCACATGCTATTCCTTCTGCCTAAAACTTCCCCCGTATCTCCATCTAACATTTACTCCTTCCCTGAGTCTTAACATAAGCACCACACTCCTGACCCCTAGACTAAGTTGGCACCCGCAACACATGCCCCTACTACCAATGATCACTGTGAAAACAGCTGCAGCCCAAGGGTAAGTATTTGTACAAAGCTCTCCTCTCTCTTTGCTTTATGACAAAGGACCATGTCGGTCTTATTCACTGTTGTACAATCAGTATTGGATAACGCCAGAGGGCTGGCAAGAAGGCGTGCACTGGAGCAGGAGGGGGCTCTCCTTGGGCTTGCTGGAGGGTTCCATGGAGCACAGCTCCCAGCTCTGCAGTCCAGGATTTGTACTACTCTCCTGGAGACCGCCAGGTCCTACTGTCAGCACACTCTGGGGAGGAAACACAAGCATTTGCTTTTCTGGAAGATTCTCCAACAGTTTTCAGCTGCTGCTGAGTGAGCCAGAGTCAGGGAGAAGGACAGGGACCCTGGAGGGGTGAGCAGGCACACCAGTCCCTGTCAGAGCTCAGGCAGGTGAGCTCTCCTCAGATACTTTGCCCTTCCAGGGAGGACTTGTCGTCTGCCTGGTGTTGAAGGAGAGAGAGGAGAGGGGCCCACCTTGTGTCCCTGGTCATTCTCCCTGCAGGGGAGAGGTGGCAGCAGCTAAGGGGAGCCGAACCATCCCAGCAAACGGGACAAATTAACTGTAGGGCAAAGATTCCTGCAAATCATGCATGACACCACTCTTCCTGGGCGTTTCAGATTAATTTTGCTATTTCTCTTTGAAGTTTCAGCTCTGTCCCCCCGAAGGCTCATAACATCTAATTGCAAATTTTTTAAACTTGGTCCCTTTTGGGAAATGCTGGCTCCCATAACTGGCAGTTTGACAGAGTCAAGGACACTCTAGAACTTACCAGGCACCAGAAACTCTCACACCTCAGAGAGGTGAAAAGGGACGGGAAGGCTAGAGATGTGTTCAAGAGCCACATTCCCAGTCCAGGACAGGCCGGAGGGACAGTGGAGGGAGGTAGCTGGGTCTAACCAGAGCTGAGGGGACATGGGGCTGAGGGTTAATGGAAAAATAAGGACTCCCCAGGGCACAGACCAGAGTCAGGGAAGTAGAGAACCCTGCTAAGAAGTAGAGAACCCTGCTAAGAGCACAGGAGAGACCTGAGAAAGAGCCCAGCTGTGTCTTGGCCTGAGGGACAGCTCTTCATTCCTGGAGCAAGCCTTGATCCTGTACTGTGTGACCATGCCAGGCACTGCACTCAGAAGTGGGCATCCTGCCGGGCGCGGTGGCTCAAGCCTGTAATCCCAGCAGTCAGGGAGGCTGAGACAGGAGAATCGCGAGCCTCAGCAACGGTGAGGTGCTAAGCAACTCAGTGAGACCCTGTCTCTACATAAAACACAAAAAATAGGGCTGGGGATGTGGCTCAGTGGTCGAGTACCCCTGAGTTCAATCCCCAGTACCAAAAAAAAAAAAAGAAGTGGGCATCCAAAGACCCAGGGCTCTGCCTCAAGGGACTTTCAGACTCAAGGCTCAGTGACAGGAGAAAGGGAAAGGGAAAATGAGGTGGTCTTGTCCCCTGTGGCCTATTGTGATCACTCACAGGCTGGACCAGGTGTGGGTCCCAACCTGCCCACTCACACATCCAATGACATGGGCAAGGAGCTCAGCCTCACTTTCCTCATCTGAGAAATGGGAATAAATTCCACTTGGTGGGTAAATGACTAAATGAGTAAAGTGCTCAGCTCAGGGTCCAGAATGTGGCGTGTGTTTGACTGGCACTTTTCTCTAAACTTTGCTCAACTCCCTGGGAATGAATCTTTCCAAAGAAAAGAAGAAAGCTGGGAGGGGGAAGGAAGCTGGGAGGGGGAAGGAAGGGACATCCTGGTGTGGCCTTGGAAGTACTCACTTGGCTCGCAGGGCAAGCTGCCGATCATTAGGGCAAACCCACTGATCATTCCCACTGCCAAAGATGGTGTCAGCCATGGCTCGGAGCACCCGGACAGGGGCGGGGAGTCACATCTAGATGAGAAAAGGGAGAAGACAAGAGAGCATGTCATTGGCTGGGATGTAGATGGTAGACAGAATCCCTCCGTGCTCAGGCTCCAGACACTTGGCATTTCTAGCCTGTCCCTGTACACCATTCCTGCTGATGGCCTCATTCCTCCAGCAAAACAGCTCCCTCAGAGCTCCAGAATCCTGGGTGAGGTGACTGGGGGGATCATGTGGACATGACTGGCAGGACATCAAAGGGGAAGTTCAGAAAGAGAAGAGGTCCAGCCGGGTATAGTGGCGCACGCCTGTAATCCCAGCACTTAGGGAGGCTGAGACAGGAGAATCATGAGTTCAAAGCCAGCCTCAGCAATGGCGAGGTGCTAAGCAACTCAGTGAGACCCTGTCTCTACATAAAACACAAAATAGGGCTGGCGATGTGGCTTAGTGGTCGAGTGCCCCTGAGTTCAATCCCCGGTACCAAAAAAAAAGAAAGAAAGAGCAGAGGTCCAGCCTCGGTAATTTTCAACTCAGTTGGCAAGATCCAGAAGGCATTCCAACCCTGACCTTCCAGTACAGCCCCCGCCTGAGCATATCCCCACCACATGTGTCCAACCAGGGAGCAGGGGGCTAGAAAGTAAGGGAAAACCCTTCCCTGTTCCCAAACCTGGGGCATCTATGCTGCATGCTCCCCAGGGGATCACACCAAAGACCACAGCACTCTCCAGAGCAGGGAGGAGGGCAGGGAACTGGTGGCAGCAGCAAGTACCCCCACCAGGCACATCACCAAGGGGCACTGTTCACTGGGACCAGCCCAGGAATCCTGCTCCAGAAAAACCTGGTGGTTTAATATGAGCGTGGTCTAGCCCAGCCCAGCCACCAAGGATAGGGCCACCTCTTTAAGGATCTATTAGGAGAATGCTGCTTGTGCATACTGAAGGGAGGGTGTGTGTGTACTTGTTGGGAGGAGAGAGAGATGAGCTTGGGCTAGGGTAAGCGAGGACAGTCACCCTCACTGCCCTGTTCTGATCTAATCTAGACCACTGAGTGCTTCCAAAACAGCTTTTTAAAAAATACTGAGGTTGTGCCAGGTGCGGTGGTGCACGCATATAATCCCAGCACTTTGGGAGGCTGAGACAGGAGAATCGCGAGTTCAAAGCCAGCCTCGGCAACTTAACGAGGCGCTAAGCAACTCAGTGAGACCCTGTCTCTACATAAAACACAAAATAGGGCTGGGGATGTGGCTCAGGGGTTGAGTGCCCCTGAGTTCAATCCCTGGTACCCTAAAAAAAAAAAGCATGAACTTTGTGGTATATGAATTACCACCCATTTGATGTTTTATTTTTGTTGTTTGTGGTACTGGTAATTGAATTCAGGACTTTACTTTATACTGAGCTATATTCTCAGCCCTATTTTTAAATTTTGAGACAGGGTCTTGCCAAGTTGCCCTGGCTGACCTTGAACTTGCAATCCTTCCCTCCCAAGTAGCTGAGATGACAGACGTGCACCACTGTGCCCAGCTAAATGTTACAAAAATTTTTTTGAGGACTCCAAACTATCTGGGTTATATTTATGAGTATAACATAAAAAAACAAATTGGTATAAAATATAAATATTAAGACAAATTTAGAAACTTTTGTTAATTCATTAAAAATAATAAACCCACTAGGTATTCACATATTTTATGAAAATATGTTTTCAAAACAATTAGTGAGATGAATGGCATTGTTTTGTATTTTTACAAATCTAATTTGTGGCTTAAAAAGGACAACTGGATATTTCTATATGCTTTTTCATTCAACCTTTTGTGATATGTTGTTTTGTTGAAGTCTGTTCAGAGTATCACAGTTAGAAGAGGGAGGATTTTAATAGCTTTTCCAGATAATTGTGGATATTTTTCTCTGATACACCACCAACACATGACATCAGTTTCTTGAAGATTAGTTCCAGTGTGGCATCTAAAACCACATGAATGAACTTTTCATTTTCTGTAAATTTGTGAGAGAATGATCAAGAGTCTTATTATCATAAGAAAAGTAGTTTTGACCTCATGGACCCCTGAAAGGTGCTGGACCATGCTTAGAGAACTGTTTCCAGAATAATGTCACCCTGTTTCTGTGATGACCAGCAGGGGGCAGTGTGCAGAACACAGCTAACTGGCCCCAGCAGCAGTCAAGCCCAAGACCTTACCCACAGTGGTCTCTCTGTTCCACAGGCACATCCTGGCACCTGCTCTTGCAGGTTGGACCTGACATTCCACTGTGAGGGGGTGTGGAGACCACACAGGCTGCCCCCATGGGGAGACCCAGGAGCTGGCCAGACACCAAGAGCCTCCCCATATGTCACCTTGGACCTTCTCCCAAAAGGTGGTTACATACAAGCCAGGAAATCACAGGCTCAAAAGACATTTCTCAAACTACTTTAAACCTGTACCCCAGCCTTTGATACACTGTGGATTTCTGAGGGGTTTTGTTTTTGTTTTTAATTTGTTATCTTGTGAATAGCAGAATCACACTGCTATGTGGGTGTGAAATGCATTACTCTGTTCAAAGCAAACATTTATTTATTTATTTTTTTAAATATTTTTTTTAGTTGTAGATAGACACAATGTCTTTATTTTACTGTTTTGTATGTGGTGCTGAGGATCGAACCCAGGGCCTCAGGCATGCGAGGCAAGTGCTCTACCGCTGAGCTACAATTCCAGCCCCCAAAGCAAACATTTTAAATGTACAACAACTCCATACCCCTGTTTCTTTTTTTAATATTCTGGGAGCTTCAAGAAATGGATGGCGAGGTGCTAAGCAACTCAGTGAGACCCTGTCTCTACATAAAACACAAAATAGGGCTGGGGGTGTGGCTCAGTGGTCGTGTGCCCCTGAATTCAATCCCCGGTACCAAAAAAAAAAAAAGAAATGGAAGGGGCAGTACAGCTCCTGCTACAACCTGCAGGGGGCGCTACTGCCTGGGCCACTGCACTCAGGACGGCAAATCCTGAGCCTTCCTGCCCATTCCCCCCGGGCGGGTGGAGGTGGGGGTTGGACACAGTGAGGGTGGGGGTGACCACTCTGCAGAAACCGGGAGTCACAGGGCAATGACAATCCAGGAAACCTCAGGGTTCCTCTACAGGAAGACCCCATCTCTGCAGAAGCTTCTGAACTAAAAGGCTATGGAACTGTAGGAAGGGGAAATGGAAAAAGAGGAGCCCCAAGTCCTTGATGAAGGAATGGGAGCACCCAGAAGATGGCAGCCCCCAAAACAGGTGGGAGATGCTCTTCACAGCCTCAAACCAATCACCCTCACATAAATCTCCAGGGAATGAACTTCTTGTCCCCTTTGTGTTACTTCCTAGTGGGGCCAGAGTTTTGGGATCACTGGCAAGGGATCCCTCAAGCTGACATTTAGCTGTGCTTTGATCCACTGAGGGTCTATTCCTTTAAAAAAATTTAACTTAAACCAAAACAAGCCATCAATCTGTGGTCACTCACAGGCTCTTCTGCTTTGTTCTTCTTAAATCTAATCATTACTCTTTGTTTGACAGGTAAGAAGAGAGGTTAAGCAGCTAGGAAAAGGCACAGCTAGCTAGGCTGGTCCACAGCCCTCAGACTAGAGCCACTTGCTCTGCAGCAAACCTAGGGGTGGGGGAGGGCTTCACGGCAGTGAGAGGTGGAAACTTACTAGGATCCAGGGACAAGTCAATTGCCTTTCTGGGGCCTCCGTTTCCTCCTTGGTACTCGAGGGAGCTGAGGGGGACAGGCTGGAACAGTGCAGCACCTGATCCCCACCCTGCTGAGCTGTATGAGGAGGCAGGGCTGGCAGATGGGGACAGGGGAATGTCCTGAGGCAGGAGGATCCTGGGGGGTAGGGACTGAGCCCCTGCCCCAACCTAGTCCATACAACAATGAGGTCCTCCCACCTGCCACCCCAGTCACTGTTGGAACTTCAGGGGAGGCAAGTCCAGAGTCACATGCTATAGAAAATTCAAGGGAAGCAGAAAGATGTCACCTTTAGGGCTCAGTTTCATGGCACTGGCTGGGAAGGTTCATCTCAGATGCAAGTCTGTGGCTGAGCATGTCCCCAGGGGTGGCTCTGAGCAAAGGTCAGAAAAGAGAACATAGGAGCATTCAGGTCCCAGCTCTGGGACCACAGTACCTATCCCAGTCTGGCTGGCATCTGGGAAGACACAACTGTCCTTTACCCACACAGAGCAACCTCAGGACAGATGGGGAAGAGGAAGAATAATTCCAAGAGGAACATTTTTGGAATCTGCCAGCAGCCAGCATAGGTTTTCCAAACCTCTTCAGCCTGAGCTGCCAGCTCCCTGACAAGGACCTCACTTGTGGACCCTTGTCCCTGATTCCTGGACCTCTTCAGGGAGCTACTCTGCCAAATGGTGTGCTCACCCCTCTACACACACTCCTGAGCTCTGCTCCTCCTCAAGGGGGGTCTCAAACAAGAGGGGCAAACAATGCAACCCACACCCTAAGAGTCGGGTCCTCCAAACTTCCACAGAGCAATATTCTATGCATTAAATATGAACTGTACCCCTGTAATAATGGCAATTAACTAGACAAACATTCCCTTATGAGGGAACCAAACAGGGGCTTATAGAAGGTGGTTGAAAAAGCAGTGAGGTGCAATTCACAATAGCTAAGCTATGGAACCAACCTAGGTGCCTTCCACAGATGAATGGATAAAGAAATGTGGTGTATAGATACACAGTGGAATATTACTCAGCCATAAAGAAGATCGCAATTATGGCATTTGCCAGTAAATGGATGGAACTGGAGACTATCATGCTAAGTGGAATAAGCCAGTCTCCCAAAACCAAAGGCAGAATGTTCTGCTATGCAGATGCTGACTCACAATAGGTGGGGATATGGGGAATGGTTCACCAGATTGGATAGGGGGGAATGGGAAAGAGGAGGGGGGATGAGAATGGAAAAGACAGTAAATGAATGAGACATAACTTTCCTGTGTTTATATATGAATACACAACCAGTGTAACTCCACATCACGTACAACCACAAGAAGTTATACTCCGTGTATGTATGATATGTCAAAATACATTCTACTGTCATGTACAACTAAAAAGAACAATTAAAAAAAAAAAGCAGGGAGGTGAACCCACCAATTAGGGAGGGAGAAGAAAGAAACTGGCTTGGAGGGAAAGAGAGGCAGGGTTTGTAGACCAAGGCTGGCCAGGTGGAGCTCTGGTCACCTCCTCCATAAACCAGGGAGAGATGGCACAGAGGGTCTCTGAGGTCCTCTCAGCTGTAACAGGAAAGAGGCTGGAGGAATGGGGTGTGGTCACCTGTGCGTGTGTTTGATGAACACGAGTTAAAGCTGCTGCTGGACAGGGCACACTTGTCACGATCAGCCCAGAGGTCCTGGTCCTACTGAGGCAAGTTTCCCTCTCCTCTCCCCATAAGGTCATGGGCTCCCTGGAAGCCCTGCACCCTCCTCCTCTCACCATCCCGGGGGCCCGGCATAGGCCCTTACCAGACAAGGAGGAATTCAGGAAACAAACAAGACATGCAAAGAACAGAGGGACTCTAGCACACTCTGTGACTTGTTGACTCATAGGCAGTTTGTTCCTGGGGATTCCCTATGGGGTAGTCAGCCACATGGTGGTGGAGGCTCCGTCTGACAGCTGAGCTGAGTACCCGCCCAGGGTCTGCTGTGCCCACCAGCCCTTCCAGTGCCAGGAAGCTGCAGCCTCCTGGTGCCATCTTGACCTCTGCTGGGTGAGACAAGCTGAGCAGAGCTGCAACCAGCTGGCCAGCCTGGCGGACAGACAGACGCTCAGACAGTCTGTAATGCAGAGGCTGAGGGGATAATAGGATGGGGACAGGAACAGGAGTGGTCTGTGATGATTTCCTGAGAAAATTCTTGGGGATAGACAGAGCTTCATAAGCCTTGGGCAACTTCTGGAACCAGGTTTGTAAAACAAAACAAAACAAAACAAAACACAGTCTTAAAGGGAGATTCAATTGTGTGCCTAAAGTCAAAAGCTTGTCGCCCTGGGTATTAGTCACCATAGGCAAATGCTGCAATGGGGGGACAGCCCCCCACTCAGTAACTGTCGTTATACAACCTCTTTTTGGCTGTCTGCTGAGAACTGTAGCATATTATAAAGAAAAACTCTCCAAATTCACTCGTCAGCCCCCTCCCCCATGGTGACTCTTAACATCTTAAGGGTATACCTTCCAATTTTTCCTAGATATGTAAGTGCAGATTTTAAATAAAATCAGGTCCTCACTACTTACATTATTTACTATTTTCTACTACATGGTACTCTCCCACATTATTAAAATTCTCCCCAAATACAATTTTTAACTATAGTTTGGTATTCTGGATATGTTACCATTTTCCTCCGAACTTCCAAAGAGCAGTATTAAATGTATTAAATATCACTGTACCCTTGTATTCATGGCAGTAACTGGACAAAAATTAATTTCTGAGGCAAGAAAATGGGGGCTTATAGAAGGTGGCTGAAAAAGCAAAGAGGTGAACCAGCCAATTGGGGGGAGGGGGAGGGGGAAGAGGGAGGGAATTGGCTTAGAGGGAAACAGAGGCCAGTTTGGGGACACATAGATTCCAATTTCGCTCTACATATTCAACACTAAAATGGATATCCTGGGACATAAATCCTAGTGCCCATCTCTGATGACTTCCTTAGGATACATTCCCAAAAGGGAAAGGAAATGTGCATTTTTTGGAAACGTACTTTTGAGTCAGCTTTTCTACAGTAACGTTCATAGCCACTCAAAGCTGTCAGCTGCAGGCAGGCCTCCTGCCCGCTCTCTCCAAAGTGCATCTAGAATTGTCCATCATGAAAAATCGGCTGGAGGCAGCTGTGCCCTGTTGGCCTAATGTGGATTTTGTATTTTTGAAGTCAGAACTAGGAGATGGAAGAAGCTATCCTATCCTGATTTCCTATTAGTTGGTTTTAATAACATGTATCGTCCACTAATCGCTTACCAAAAACAAGGCCTTCTCTTTGCAAACATTCATATCCTCTTAAAAGAAGGTCTCTCCCTCCTTAACAGATGTCATGGGCTCAGAATCGATAAAGCCAGCACCCTGAGGGGTGATCAAGTGGTCTGGGTAGGTCACGTAACTGCCGGTCAGCAGAATATTCTCCACTAAACAAGGGCATGGGCTGGCTGAGGCAGGAAGATCACAAGTTCAAGGCCAGCCCAGCTAACTTGGCAAGACCCTGTCTCAAGGGAAAAAGTAAAAGGGCTGGGGATGTCGCTCAATGGTAGAGCACCCCAGCATCAAAAGAAAAAAAATGGGGTGAAGACCTCCCCAGGGGGTCCTGGTGAGGACACTGTGCGAGCACATTTCTGTGATGCTCAGAGAGGCACAAATAGTCACTATCCCAGGAAAACTGCTGTTCAACCCCCAACCTTCCACACTTGAAATAGCTATAACAGAATATGAAAATACGACCCATCTGCAGCTGCCTCTAGCACGCACCAGACTTTGAAGCGGACGCTCAGAGGGCAAAACAACCTGCCCTTAGAGAAGCATGACGCAGGCTGGTGGAACCTCTCTGTGTGCAACAGGGACAGGGTCAGGGACAAAGGCAATCCACCCAAGACAGCTCCTACAACTCCCATCATTTCCCTGGTGCTGTCATCTCCCCTCCTCTGGACCCTGGTGTTCTCACCTCCTTGGCTTCACTTACTGAATGCTTTCGTGGATACAACTGAGCCCATGGACCCCCCGGGGTGTGGCCTGAATGAGCCAATTTGCATGGAGCCATAGGTGCAAGTGGGAGTGACAGTCATCATTGGACCCAAGCGCCCAGAACCAGAGCATTTGCTTAGCCAGGGGTCTGCCTTGATGAAGTCGCAAGTGTGACCCCATGAGAGACTCCCAGAGAAACACATTCCCCAAGCCCGGGTGTGAGGGCATGGGTGCCCAGGACAGACCATCTCTGTGTAAGAGAAGAATTGATCCAGGGAGAAGAGCAGGAAAGAGGCAGGCAGGGGATGGCTGGAAGGGAACCGTGTGCCTGGGAGGAGACACCGACACGCAAGGGTGAGCACAGGCCACCAGCAAGTGCAGAACCCTGGTTCCTAACAGCCACCGAGAAAGAGCAAAAGCACTTCCAGGCACCGCAGCATTATCACGGCAATATATAACCAATGACATCTGGCAAATAAAACCCCTATACTCTGGCTTCAATATCCAGCTAAAAGCCCTTCCGGAACTATTCTGAGTTAATTTTCCACTTGGCAGTTGAAAGACCAAAAGCTTGGCTATAGGGCAAACAGAAGAGGACAGCAAAACCACTCCCTCCCCACCATGTCCAGGGGAAGAGAAGAGGGCACTGAGGAGGAGCTGGGGCATTGGCAGGTAGACTCTGTGAGGCTCAGAAACAGGCTTCATCTGAGCCCCGCCCAGAGAGCTGCATGACGAAGCCTCCGTCTCAGCCTCCACAGTGATCCTTTAGTCATGCCTGCCCTGGTGTGGGAGGGAGAGCAGTTGTGTATTTGCTACTGCCAACTTTGCTATCCCAAGGCAGCTAGCTGTGCACAGACAAATGTAAAAGAACACTTACCACCAAATGTAAAAGAACACTTACCACCAAGCTGGTGCTTCCGAAGGCCTCAAAGGCACGGTGTGAAAGCCCTCTGTTCTGCACCCAGGTATTAATATTCCAGGAAACCCTTAGCAACAGGCCCTGACATCTGCTCTGTTACTACGATACGAAACAGGATGATAGCAGTGAGATAAGGTGAGCCCAGACATCACCATTTCCTCCATCTGTCAGCCCTGCTGGGAGGATCAAAGATTCAGACAGGAAGCCTCCAGGGCCTGTCTGAAACCTGAAGGGACCACTCACTTGGAAGCATCTTGGGCTCATTATGCATAAGGCAGGACCTGAGTAAATTTAGAAGATGAGACAGGAGCCCGAGGGAAGCCAGTGCTTGACAAATGTCCCTAAAACTCTGCCTTGTCATCATACATCCTGCCAGATCTGCCTCCTCTGGGTGGCTATCCCCTCCAGTTCTCCTCTTCTCTTGCCCACATTGTGGGGAAGGTTTCCTAATTGGTCTTTGGACCTCCTGGGGCTTACAATGGTCCCTCTTCATGTGCAGCCAGAGAGATTCTCCTTACAACCCGAGTTCAACTGTGTGATTCCTTTGCTCAAAACCTTCAATGGCTCCCCACTACCATAGGGAAGAAACCCAAGCTCTACTTAAGGCTGTCAGTGACTTGGCCCAAATATCCTTCCAATCTCACCTGCCACAACATCCCTGCAAGAAACTCAGGCTCCAGGGCTGGGATTGTAGCTCAGTGGTAGAGCACTTGCCTCGCATGCATGAGGCCCTGGGTTCAATCCTCAGCACCACACACAAAAAAAGAAAGATATTGTGTCCATCTACAAATTAAAAAATTTTGGAAAAAAAAACAACTCAGGCTCCTGCCCCTGGGACCTGGACATGTTCAAGGTGCTCAGCCCTGGCCCTGCCTCCTCTCATGTAGAACTCCTTTTCTTCCTGTCTCCTTGCAGGTGCCCAGTGCCATCTACTCTGAATACTCTCCAGATCTTCCTTACTTGAGCCCCATTTGAACTGACCCCACTTCCCTTTCCTCAGCGTCTCATTCTGCCTGTATCCTTGTGGGTCTTTGCCTCTGCTCTCTCTATAAAGACCACGGTTCTGGGGATGTGTCTAGGTGTCCCTAAGCTAGCCCAGTGCCTGGAACATAGCAAGTGTCCAGTACATCTTCATGGAACTGGTACAAACCCTCAAGAGTTCACTGTGACCCATGGAATAATCCCAGTCTCCTCCACCTGGAATTTCAGGCCCAACCTCCTTCACCATTGCCCTCCCAGCCATTTGTGGGCCCATCCTCAGAATGAGTCTTGCCTTCCTGCCTCTGGTCCACCCTACCAGGCCGTTTATACCAGCTAAAACCATGGGATCTCCAGAAAGGACTCCAACTCTTGAGGAATGATCAACAACGGCATAGATCCAGACACAATGTCATGGGCAATGTCAAAACCAACAAATGACCCGGGAAAGGGTACACAGCATGACCAGGTGCAAGAAGTGGAATCAGTCAACTTAGGGATGGTGCAGAATCACAGCCACATTCCATCCATGGAAAAGGCAGCATTCATGGGTCAGAGGGGGAGTTGGGATTATGAGAGGACTTATTTCTTGAATCATCTTCAAAGAATGATTTAGTGATAATTAAACAAGGGTGCCCTACCCATCTTCACAGCTCCTGCTCAGATGCCTCCTCTTAGGTGGGCCCTCAAAGCCCCCAAGCCACTGTTCAGACTGCTGCTGCCCTTCTTGGCTGTGTCCTTGGAAAAGCAGTCAATCTTGGACACCCTGTGACCCATGCATCCTGACTCAGTCACAGACCTAAGAATCTATTATTGTCTGTATCACGGCAAGAAAGAGCAAATTTTAGGTTCACTGCAACATTCAATCAACACTCACTGGGTGCTGCTGAGCACCAGGCCTGGGTCCCAGCCTCTCAGTCTCACTGCTTGGGGGGCAGAGCACAGGTTGTTTTTGTGACCCCTCAAGATTCACATGGTACACACACAGGAAATCTCACTTAATGCTGTGGGGACATTTTTTTTTAACCCAGGAAAGTAAATCTTCAGGATTCCAGTAGGCCCCAAATCCCTTTTTCTTTAACTAGAAAACATTTTCTTCTTCCCAGGCTGACAGTGCTATGCAAAACCTCCACCTGAAATGAGATGCAAAATATCCTCCTCCTTCCCTCTCTCCCTCCAGCTGCATGCTCTGCCCACACATTCCCAGAGGCGCAGCTTGCTTTTGTCATTTCTGAAAGGTCTGACACAGGGCAAGTAGAACTCCCCAATCAAGGCAGGGACTCCAGTGTAACCAGACTCCTGCAGCTGGTCACCCTGCGGAGGCCCAGGGAGGAGGGAAGCCTCACAGGCTGGCTTCCCACCCCAGAGCAGCACTCCCTTCCCCAGGGCACCATGCACTGTGCCCCCTAGGGCTGTCTCTTAAAGTGCAATGTGCCACATCCCTAGCCTTTTATTTTTTTATTTTTATTTTGTGTCAGGGTCTCACTAAATCGCTGAAGCTGGCTCCTGCCTCAACCTCTGGAGTCACTGGAATTACAGGCATGTGCCATCATGCCCAACTTAGAACCTAGAAGTCTTAATCAAGGTATCAGCAGGGCCAAGCTCTCTCTGAAGAATCAGAGAAGGATGTGACCAAGCCTGTCAGCCAGCGTCTGTTGTTTGCAGGCAAACCTCGCCACTCAGTGGCCTGCCGCCGCATTCCCCCAGCCTGTCTTCATCTTCGCAAGGTGTTCGTGTCCCTGTGTGTGTCTTCAGCTGGCCTCTCCTTTCTGTGTCTCTCTTCTGTAAAGGACACTTGTCATATTGGATTATGGGCCCACCCTACTCCAGAATGATCTCGTCTTACCTGATTCCATATGCAGTGATCCTATTTCCAAAGGTCATATTATTGGAAGGTACCCGGAGTTAGAACTTTAACATATTCAGCATATTCTTTGGGGGAGACATTTTTCTTTTTTCTAATTTTTTTTTGGTAGTAATCGAGATTGAACCCCAGAGCTACATCCTCAGCCCTTTTGAGACAGGGTGTCGCAAAGTTACCCAGGCTGGCCTTGAGCTTGTGGTCCTCCTGCCTCAGCATCCAGAGTACAGGCATGAGCTACCATATCCAGCTTGGGGGACACATTTCAACTCATAAATGGGACACATTTCCCATTGGATAATGGGAACCAGAACTCCATCTAGGGGGGGCACCAGGTGCCATGCACAGATGATTAAATTGGTCTAAAATGCTTTCCCCCAACCCCCAGAGATCCCAAGGATCCAGAGAGGTGTCTAAATTCTGGGTCAGGGAGATGTTATGGTAGATACAAAGAGAAGATTCAGGAAAACAACCTCCTTTGGTCATTGCTTGTCTTGGGGGTTCTTAACAGAGGATCCATATGAACTTAGATAGGAGAAAATATATATCTTTATTTTCATCAACCTGCAACTGAAATTTTCTTTTTCCTTTAGTTATGAGTGTGGAAAACTGTAATGCTGTCAGTCCCTGTGCCTTGATCATCAATAGGATCATAGATTCTTTCCTATCACACTAACGAGTAGCAGATACCTTAAAATATTTACACTCATCACTGGTTTAAAATTAAAATAGTAGGAGCTGGGATTATGGCGCAGTGGTAGCGTGCTCGCCTCGCATGCATAAGGCACTGGGTTCGATCCTCAGCACCACATAAAAATAAAATAAAGATATTCTGTCACCTACAACTAAAAAATAAACATTTGAAAAAAATTAAAATAGTAGACCCACATCAACAAAGAAGCACATGGATTACACTATCACAAGCTCTCTTAACTATTCTAATAAATATAAGTCAATATAATTGGTTTTCTCTGAATCGTATTTTGCATTTTAAGCCACTATTTCACCAGAATGTCAAAGGATTCATGGCACCAAAAAGAAAAAAACAAAACAAACAAAAAACCCGAAAAAACAGGAAATGGAATTAGAACTTAGCTAAACAGCTATGGAAATACTATCCAGTCATCAGGCTCAGCAAGTCTTTGCTCAGAAAATGGGCAAATGGTTCCAGGGGCTGCCCAGCACCTGGCTTGGGACATGTAGTGAGGGCCATTGTGTTTGTCTTTTAACGCAAAAATACAACCTGCTTTCCTTTGTGTGATTTATGTGGGTCTGGAAAGTCCCAAGCAAACCCAATTTTTGTAAAGAAAATCTGATTTTAGCTCACACCTAGGTGTTGCTTATTTAAGGAGCTCAAGAGAAACCTCTCCAGGAAGCAGAGAGACCTCTAGAGAGAAAACTGACCCATACCTCCTTACCTGCCAGGTAGACCCAATCCTCAGATTTGCTGACAGGGCAGACTCCAAGTCTGGGGAACAGCTTCCCTCACTGCCACCTCCCCCAGTGGCCTCTGCACAGCCCAGCCCAGGCACCAGCTCTCAGGTGGCTCTCCTGGGGCCCTGCCAGGTTCTTCTCCATCCTTCTTCCGCCCAAGCCCCTGGCCCTGGCTGTTTACTTAAAGTCAGCAGCCAAGGCAACCCCCAACTGACTTAGCCTGCTATCTGCGGGCCAGCTGTCCCCTCTCATTGATGGAAACACAAACAGACGGTTCTCTGTTCCAACTCCAAGGTCAAGCACCACACTGCCTGGGAACCAGCTGTCCATTTGCTACACACTCCGTGTGCCCCTGGCAGAAGTTCAGGCCCCAAATAAGTGGGGATGTCATCACGAACAACCACTGCCAAGGACTCAGGCGATGGTGGGGGCCAGCTGAGAGTGAGAGAGGGGATCACCCCAGATCAGAGCTTGGTACAGAGCAGGAGAGCACTGGAAAGGGCCAAACAGAACCAGTGGCATCTTGCCAGGAGTTTTCAAGGCTTAAGAGGAGCCGACACATTAGAACCACCCCTGTACGTGAGCACATGCTCAGCCTGCCCCTGAACTACCAAAGTGAGAAGAAAGCAGCCCCCAGCAGCCACAGGTGCTGACCAACTGGAACTATCAGAAGCCTGAGAGGCTGTGACATGATGGTCATTGAAGAAAGCAACCCTTGAGAGGCACAACCACTTGCTCAATGCCATAGGGCTGGCACCTGGGGCCTCATTTGACTTAACTTAGCTGATCTGTGCCCAGGTGCTTTCTCTCATCTTTTTCTGCCTCCAGTACTTCTGCCTAATAAAAGCAATGAACCAAGGGATTTATTTGTGTGATTTATGAGGGTCTGGAAAGTCCCAGGCAAACCAAATTTTTGCAAAGCAAATCTGATTTTAGCTCACAATTGGGTGTTGCTTATTGAAGGAGCCCAAGAGAAACCTCTCCAGGAAGCAGAGAGACCTCTAGAAAGAGGTCCAACATTTCTCCAGCATTTACCACACACCTAGCACTCAAAAGATTGTGCTAGGAGTTCCCAGAAACTGAGTTGGGCAGGAACTGGCCAAAGAGAAGTCCTGAGAAGGTTCAGGGTTACCTGGGCCAGAGCAACCTGGAAGGTGTTCCAGAGAAGGTGGGCTGGCATGGCTGCCCAAGGCAGGCAACAGCTGGGATTGGAGGTGCCCTGTGAGACAGGCCTGCAGCAAGTGCTGCTGACACTGGCTGACACTGGTTCCCACCAGATCCACAAAGCAGAGCAGCACAAAGGGAGTGGTCTCTGAGAATGCCTGGGGTCTTTTGAAAAGACAACTGCTGCTCTCCACCCTTCCCACCGTCTGAGCCAGGTACTCACCAGATCTGAGTCAACCTGTGATCCCAGGGTTCCTGTGCCTCAGCCTCCCTGCTCAGATCCAGCCTACTCTGCCTCCAAAGGCTCTGCTTAGGCAAAATTTCAGATCAAGCCCATGGTCCTCACCTGGAAGTTCACGGCCATCCACAAGCTCCACCTTCCTTGCCAAATTGGTCTCCAGACAAACAGGAACATTTGGCATCATCCCCCAAGCCCGTGTCTCCACCCACTCCACACCCACTGCCTCTGCCTCAAGAAATTGCCCTCTCCTTGGCACTAACATTAGTTTTACTTCTTCCCAGCATCACCGGGTTCAGTGGTTTGTGACTGTGTCTCTCCTGTTGGATCAAAAGCTCCCTGAGAGCAGGACATACCCCATGCCCAGAAGGTACTCAAAACACGGGGTGTGGGAATAGAATGAAAGTCCAGAATTAAACCTGAACGCATATGGCCAACTGATTTTCAATAAGGACGTCAAGACCATTCAATGCGGGAAGAATAGTTTTCCAAAACATGCTGCTGGGAAAGGTGGAGCGACAAGACAGAAGAATGAAGTTGGACCTTACATCACTCCGGTTACAAAAGTTAACTTGAAATAGTTCAAAGACTTAAGTGTAAGAACTAAAACTGTAAAACTCCTAGGAAAAAATAAAGGGGTAAATCTTCATGACTTCAGATTTAGCAGTGATTTCTTAGATAACACCAAAAGCATAAGTAATAAAGGGGGGGAAAAGATAAACTGGACTTTATCAAAATTAACTTTTGTGGCCGGGCGGTAGTGGTGCACACTTGTAATCCCAGCACTTTGGAAGGCTGAGACAGGAGAATGGCGAGGTGCTAAGCAACTCAGTGAGACCCTGTCTCTACATGAAACACAAAATAGGGCTAGGGATGGGGCTCAGTGGTCGAGTACCCCTGAGTAAAATCCCCAGTACCAAAAAAAAATTAACTTTTATGGATCAAATGATAATATCGAGAAGATGAAGAGATGACCCATAGAATGGGAGAAAATATTTGCAAACCATATATATGATAAGGGTTTGGTGTCTAAGAACTATAAATAGCTCTTATGTCACAACAATATGACAATTAAAAACTAGACCAGAGATTTCAACAGAAGATACAAACAAGAACCCCAAATCAACACCATTAGCTGTCAGGGAAATACAATCAGAATCACAGTGAGATCTGTTCCACATCTGCAAGGATGGCTTTAATCAAAGAAATGAAGGGAAAGTGTTGGCCAGGATGTGGAAAGAATGGAACCTTTGTGCATTGTTCATAGGAATGTGAAATATTGCAGCAACAGTGGGAAATGATTTGGAAGTTGCTCAAAAAGTGAAACTTAAAATCATTATGCTACAATTCCACTCCTGGGTATATACCCAAAAGAATTTAAAGCAGAACTGAGCACAGAGGCACACACATGTAATCCCAGCAACTCAGGAGGCTGAGGCATGAGGCTTGCAAGTTTGAGGCCAGCTACAGCAACTCACTGAGAACTTGTCTCAAAATAGTAGTAGTAGTAGTAGTAGTAGTAATAATAATAATAATAATAATAATAATAATAATAATAATAAAGGACTTGGGATGTAGCTCCATGATAGAGCACACCTGGGTTCAATCCTCAGGTCTGGAAAAAAAAAAAAAATCCAAAGAATTGAAAACAGGTGTTTGAACAAAAACTTAGGTACAGATGTTCACAGCAACACTACATTCAATATCCAAAAGGTAGAAACAACCCAAATATCCATCAAAAGGTGAAAGGATTAACAAAATGTGGGATGACCATGCAAAGAATATTATTTGTCTATAAAAGGAAATATTCATTCAACTTACAACAAAATGAACCTTGAGAACATGTTAAAAGAATCCAGTCACAAAAGACCATATATGATATGATTCCATGTATATGAAATGACCAGAAGAGACAAACTTATAGACAGAAAGTAGACTAATGGTTGCCCAAGGCTTACTGGGGTGAGTGAAGAACAACAGCTGAAAATACAGGGTTCTTGTTAGGGAGAAGAAAATGTAAAACTGATGGTGATATTTGCACATATCTATGAACATATAAAAAAATCGATGAGAGCTGGGCACAGTGACACGCATCTGTAATTCCAGTGGCTCAAGAGGCTGAGGCAAGAGGATTGCAAGTTCAAAGCCAGCCTCAACAATTTAGTGAGGCCCTAAGCAACTTAGCAAGACCCTGTCTCTAAATAAAATATACAAATGGCAGGGAGGTGGCTCAGTGGTTCAATGCTCCTGGGGTTTCATCCCCAGTATGAAACAAAAACAAAAACAAAAACAAAAAAACAACCACACACAAAACAATGAGAGCTGGGCACAATGGTGCTCACCTATAATCCCAGCTATTTGGAAGGCTGAGGGGAATTCAAGGCCAACCTGGGCAATGCAGTAAGACCCCACCTCCCAAAAACAAACAAATGAAAAAACAACAACAACAATGATTTGAATGCTTAAAATAAGAGTCAACAGCCGGGTGCGGTGGCACATGCCTGTAATCCCAGCACTTTGGGAGGCTGAGACAGGAGAATCGTGAGTTCAAAGCCAGCCTCGGCAATGGCGAGGTGCTAAGCAACTCAGTGAGGCCCTGTCTCTACATAAAACACAAAATAGGGCTAGGGATGGGGCTCAGTGGTCAGGTACCCCTGAATTCAGTCCTGGTACCAAAAAAAAAAAAAAAGAGTCAAGCTATAGCATGTGAACTGTATCTCAAAATTGTTTTTTTTTAAAATGTGGCAAGATGAAGAAGGAACCTGAGACCTAAACAGAGCAGCCAGGGCAGGAGGAGCTGGCCACTGACATTTTACTGTCAACTCCCAATAGTCTGGGGACAGATTAACTGCAAATTAACCCTCATTAAAAATAAAAAACAAACAAACAAAAAAACCAAACAGATGGTGCATTTGTGAAAACACTGTCTGAGAAGGAAGAGGAAGTGGGAGGGGAGGGGAGGAGGAGCAGCAGAGAGAGCAACTGCAGTCAAGTGCAAAGAACTACTAGAATCCAGGAGAAGGGCCACGAGGTTCTTTATACTGTTCTTCAAGTTTTTCCATAATGGCTAAAAGCTTTCATTTAAAAAATTTGAATAATGAGCTGTCAATGGATAAATCTTGAATAATCTGAACAAAATAAATAATACTATTGAATTTTAACCCATAAGATCAAATATCTTGTCTTTATGATACGTGAATAAATAGAGGTGAGGAGACAGTCCTATCCCACAGAAAAGTTCCAATTACTAAATGTAGAATGACCTGTAATCCCAGTGGCTCAGGAGGAGGATCGTGAGTTCAAAGCCAGCCTCAGCAAAAGCGAGGTGCTAAGCAACTCAGTGAGACCCTGTCTCTACATAAAACACAATATAGGGCTGGGTATGTGGCTTAGTGATCGAGTGCCCCTGAGTTCAATCTCCAGTACCAAAAAAAAACCCACTATGGTAGCCGGGCACAGTGGCACACACCTGTAATCCCAGCACTTTGGGAGGCTGAGACAGGAGAATTGCAAATTCAAAGCCAGCCTCAGCAATGGCGAGGCACTAAGCAACTCAGTGAGACCCTGTCTCTACATAAAACACAAAATAGGGCTGGGGATGTGGCTCAGTAGTCGAATGCCCCTGACTTCAATCTCTGGTACCAAAAACAAAACCAAACAAAACACTGTAGTAGTGCTGGGCATGGTGGTACATGCCTGTAATCCCAGTGGCTCGTGAGGCTGAGGCAGGAGGATTGCAAGTTCAAAGCCAACCTCAGCAATTTAGAGAGGCTCTAAACAACTTAGAGAGACCTTATCTAAAAATAAAAAATAAAAAGGACTGAGGATGTGGCTCAGTGGTTAAATGCCCCTAGGTTTAATCCATGGTTACCAAAACAAACACTACAGTAATGATTGTTATGGGCAAGATCCACTGATGGAAGTGGAAATTAGTAGACAATCTTGGAGAAGTAGTATATTCACAGAGTCTCAAGGTATTTCCCCCAGGATATATATTAATTACAAAGAAAACACTAGTAACTTTTTTTTTTTTTTTTTTGAACTCGCGATTCTCTTGTCTCAGCCTCCCTAAGTGCTGGGATTACAGGCGTGCGCCACCACGCCCAGCCAAAAAACTAATAACTTTATAGTCATGGAGACCACGACTCCCCAGTGATAAAACACAGGATGTCAAGTGGCTCCTGATCTGATGCACCAAGGACACAGCATCACTTCTGAGGGATTCTCCCCAAAATGCAAACCTCAACTGAATCCTGAGAAAATATCAGACAAACTCAAATGAAGGGGCATACTACAAAATAACTGACCAGTCTTCTTCAAAAATGGGAAGGACAGCTGGGTGCAGTGGCGCACGCTTGTAATCCCAGCAGCTCAAGAGGCTGAGACAGGAGAATCGCGAGTTCAAAGCCAGCCTCAGCAAC
>PVHX01016072.1:0-44464 GCA_004024805.1 Geosciurus inauris
GTCTAAGTCCACCTTTTCAGACCTATATTCCCTGTAGAAAAAAGGGATATTGTAGTTGTTAAACTAGACAAGATATATAGATATAGATATAAAACCTCTGTCACTGAACCTGGCACACTGTATGTATAGTGTCAATAGGTGCTGCTTCTTACAACTTACACTAAACACTTAGACTCTTTCATGAAATTTATACTTACTAGAAAGAAGAAAAAATCATTAGACTGTGGTCATTATCTCTTGTTATATCAACTATTTACTAAAATAAGCTTGTCATTTGGAGCTACACTGTCTTAATGGCTAATAGTTGTGAAAAACAGACATTCAAAGAAACAAATCAAGAAAGGAAAGAGAAATCCCTATGGACATGTCCTGTTTATTGACATATCACATTCAAAAGTAAAAGGCACATTTTCAGAGAGCATATTAATTTCCATAGAACTGTTAGTAATCAAAGCTCAAATAATTCTTTTCATTTGGGAATAAATATTTATTGAACAGAAGCTTTATAAGCTTCTTGGACCCTCATGAAAAGAAGCCAGATGAGAGAAAGGAATTACAAAATAATGGGCAAAAAATAAACTATAATATGCTATAATTTAAAGACTAGATGATATGAAACCTTAAGACCCTAATGATTGTGTATCTTATCCATTTCATCACCAACAAACACAGTGACTAACCTCTGGTAGCTACTCACAAATATAAATCTAACCAATGAATATATTTTTTTCATGTTTGTAATAAAATAATTTTGTTATTTAGAGTGAACTAAAGAGAAGGAATAGAGAAAAGGTAAAGTTGGCCGATATTTAATTTATTTTATATTAGTATTTGGGAAACATTCTTTTGTAAATATCACAGTAAACATATATATTCAGGAAGAAGGTTCATTTCCATTACCCAGAAAAAAGATACAAGGAAGTAATGAGAAAGATATCCATCAAAACCATCAAAATGAATCTATCTGGCTCTATTCCTACACCATTTGATCCAAGCATTGGTAACAATAAAACACTTTAGTTTCAATACAAAAATAAGATTGTTATTATTAATTTATAAAACCCACCATAGATAAGCAAGGTGTTTAAAATACCTGCAGGGCAAAAAAGGCAAGAGGAAATTCAGATGTTAGAAAATATTTTGTTAACATATTATTGTTAAGGAGACAGACAGATGAAGATGTTGGGAACATGAGGTTAAGAGAATAATTCTGCAAGATGGGTCTACTATGCTGACCCCATATGCTTTCTTTTCCAAAAAGCAATTTACCTGCAGCACTGCCTTACCTAAGTGGATAGGATATGTCACATTTCTCAGAAAACTACCTGCTAACTGCAAGTGAAATGCAGGTCCAAAATAATGTTGATAAGAGGAAGCCAAGTAACCCTGAATAGGGAGACTTTTGTGACCAGATCCTGAAACTCTGGGAGATAAGGATAGTTCCTCCTAACCATAAAATCTGTAAGAATGTATGGTTAAGAATCCAGTTAGAACCAGTCAGCATGGGCAAGATGACCTAGCGTTGCCATGGCAGTGGGTACTTGACAGTCTGGTGTCATCTTGCTGTGAGTCAAAATCACAAGGTGGACCTGGGTGGGACTCTCTGGACACTGCTCTGGAATCACCAGTAAAACTGGAGTGCAGGGGAGGCACATTTTCCCTCTCTTCTTTGAGAGGATCCACTCTCTTTCTTGAGAGCGTCCCCTTTCCCTTTCCCTATGCCTTCAATAAATTTATTCTTGTTATTCTGAGTCCCATGTCTGAAATCTTTCTGATGTGATCACAAGAATCAGGGTTTGAAGGGGAAATAGTCATGCTGCCTCAGTTCCTCAGAAGGTATCAGCTCTTTAACACTATGATGGATTTTTTAAGAAGAGTTTCATATAACACAATAGGCTCAAGATGATGAAAGGTCATTGATATATGGCCAAATGCATTTTTATGAGATAAATTCAATTATAATTGCTGCAACTATTCCAGCCACAATTTAGACATAGAATCCAATTATCCATTTCATTTTCATTTATACCTCATGGGCTAGATCATTTATCATGTTTCATGATAATGATCAGAAGACACATGGAAAGTGATTTCTGGAGGTAACAAATTACCTACCATATTAGCATAGCTTACAAGTTCCTGTCAACAACTACTATGCATAAATATGAGGTAATTAAATTTACAATGTGCAGGAGTGTTTGATATGCTACTTGCTTCTTTCACAGCTGCCAAAAATCTGGGTTGCTAAATGCAGCAAACCCGTTTGCAAATCAGGAATCATTACACCCCAGAACTCCAAAAAGTAGATGGTATGCTATGGCTCTAGTTGCTGAAATATATCTTTCATCATCTAGTATTATTACTTCTAGCCACCAAACCATCCATCATTACTACTGAGACAGCTTGGAATGATAGCCCTGGACCCTCACATTACTGCTCCTTGAACTCTGTCTCATCCATCTTTTGCATCATTCCTGATTAACAGCTAAGTGTCCTCTTCTGGCTGCAAAACCAAGTGTGAACCTGTAATGCCTTTAACCTACAGTGCCTCTCTAATAGTAATTGATTCTCTTTATCATAAGCCACTGTTCAGAAAAGACTGCCCATGACTGCTGATGCTGAAAGATGATTTTTAAAACACTTGATGTACAGAATTCCAATAGTTATAGGAAATGCATTTTTTCTAAGTTGGGCTTCTGAATTGCATTTATATTTCTCCTTGAATATTTATCAAAGTGAGAAGCAAACATAGACACAGTCAAACCCAGACAACTGAGTGCACAAGTACACATACCTGAATAAAAATATAGTTTGTGATATATATATTAATCCAACATTCAAATGAGAAAATTATTAACCAGAGTTGCACATATACTTGATAAAAATCAAAATTTTAAGGTATTTAATATGTTGAAATTGTAAGACATGCTGATCAGCAACACAATGCAAAGGAGAAGGATTCAAAGTAAGATGCAAGAATATAAGTGAAAATTGCCTTATAATATAAGTCGCTTACTCATTTTTCTCTTTTTCACTCATTGCTAAGAGAACCTTCAAAAATGTATCAGTAACACAGGGGTTAGTGTATCATAAAACTATCTAAGACTAAAGGTTTTAATTCAGTTCCATCTGAATGTTGTTATAAAAGTTTAATAAATCAAAATGATCAAAATGTTCCCAGTGGCAGGTTGGGATTCAGTTTCCAATTCAAATTCTCTTTAATATATGGCTTCTCTGACATTTTGCATTTTTACCATCCATGTTGAATTCCAAACACCCTGCCTTTTCATCATTACCATGCATCATCTAGACTGGCCATAGTAACCACTTTTTAGCAATCCTGCACAAAACACAGAAATGTCAAACCCAGTGGGAGTTTTAACATAGGAAAATTATGACAGGTGGGAACTCTTTATCTACCCTTAAGTAAATATTTTCAAACCACCCACTGCATTGAGTGACATTCTTTCAGTATTGAGAAATGCTGTTGGCCAAAAATCCTAGAAAGAAAACCTCCTTTCTCCCAATCCTTTAAAATATTTTCTGTAAGATAAAGACAGGTCTAGAAGGATTGTTATCAGGAGCATTCAAATTCTGAAAAGCAGAGAAAGTGGTGAAGACTTTAGAGAATTGCTTTATTCTATAAAGTAAAACGTTTCACAAAAAATCTAGAAAAAATATTTCAATTGACAGCCAGAAATCCACATGAAATGTAAGGAAAACATTTACACGATGTATTCCTTACATATGTTTTTATATGTGGATAATATCAGCATAAAGAAAAAAATACATTAAGTTTAATTATGTTAGGATTCTTAAAAAATACTACTTAATTGAATAAATATGCTTTTATCCTAAGCTTAGCAACATGAAAATGTCTAATAGTATTGGCTAAATAGAAGCTGACAAAATACAAAATACAAAGAATTTCTATGCACTGAGGACCTATTGGTTATCTTATACTGAATCTATATTTAATATACTGCAATTTGTTTAAAAGTTATCCTCATGCCTAAAGATTTGAAACCTGGATATCTTCCTCTCACTCCAACTGAATGTTTACAATTGGAATTCTAATCCTTCTCCTATGAATCTACCAATTATTCATAATACCATATTTTACCTGGAATCCCAGGCTAAAAATCTCAACAGCTCCTTTGACTCCTCCCTTTCAGACATTCCATAATATCCTTAATAATATTTCTGCCATAACCTCTCACCCATGACCAATCCTTTCTACTACACCTCCCCTTCTCCAAGACTGCTCACCATTTCAAGTTTTTAGGACTGACAGGGACCCCTGAACTTACTCCTTGAAAATTTACAATTCTCCAAATCATGTCCCATCTGGTTTTTCTGAGACAGATGTAAGTGCATGTGTAACCAACTCCAAATCCCTCAAGGTTCTCAAATCAGATGACGCAATACACCTATATGTCAGTCTAGCATTCAAATTCCTCTCTAAAGTACAATTGCAGATTCATCTCAAGTTTGCTCCCTGGAAAACATGGTATAATAGTCAATATTTAATATTTGTCCCAAAGAACATGTGTTTAACAACGCCACTGTCTCTTCTTATAATGTCTTTTGCTTATTTCAAGTGTAACAGTTCCTACTATTTATTTCAACTTATTTGAACTGTGCAGATCCTACATATCCATCACAGGTCAAATGAAACTTCCCTTCCTCCTCAGTGCATCAAAGGCAGTGATGAGACTGCCCTAATCCACTCTGCACATTAAATCCATGTCATTCACATGGGATCTATAATTTTGTTTTTGTTTCTTTGACAGCAAACACTTTATTATATCTTCTGGACTTTGGTCATAGTACTGGCTAGAGAGACACGGTTGTGAATAAGAAAAAGGGAATTCTCCTTGGTTTCATCAATCTAACAGGGGAGGCAGGTGTCGAGAATACATGTTTTTTGTTGTCGTTATTGTTGTTGTTATTTTCTTTCTTGTTTTGTTTTGATTTTTTTAAGGACTGTTGAAGGAGCATTGTAGGCAGAAAAAGTCAAGGTCCTAAGGTAGCAGAGAGCCTTAAGAGAGTAAAAGATCTTTTCTTTTACTGTTGCTAGAGTTTGGTGAGTAAAGAAAATTCCATGAGGGGATTGAAAAAGGCGAGCACAAGTAGAACAAGCAGAGCCCTCAGATTGTGATGGCACATCTGGAATTTATAAGCAGGAATCTAGCAAAGCCACAGAGAGCATGTTCTGACTTACTCTCTGCCATATGCACATTCTGGCTGCTTGCTGAAGACTGATTTGGAGGGGTAATTCCTGGTGGAGAGAGACCAGCTAGGAGCCTTTGTTTTCTATGAACAGTAAAGAGAAGATGGTATTGTGGACAAAGTGGTAGTATTGAGGAAAATGGAAAGGGCTGGACACCCAGAACACATGCAATGAAATACAAATAAATAAAGGAAGCAATCAATTAGTAAACTGTACAGGCTATAGTTCCAACAATGCAAAACTCTTTGAGACCACAGTCTTGTCCTACATATATTACTCAGAACAGGCATTCTATTATAATCTTTTAAAAACTTAAGAGCTAAATAACTTTGAAAACAACAAAACCCTGTAAAACAAAATTGATGAATTCAGTTCTGTATTGCAAAGTAATTACCATTTGGCCTTTCAGTATTTTGGAGGGAAAAATAATTGAGGACAAATCTGAATAAAATAAAAATGTGAAAACATTCATATATTCAAGAAAAAAGAAGTGAGTATAGCAAACTTAAAGATCGTAAAGCAAAAGCACTCTTAGAAAGGTTGATATGCCTGACATGGATTAAGGAATGAAAGTGTTAGAAAAGAAATTTGGAGTGCTAGTCAGGGGACAGTTCATTTGAGTCCTTGTGGACAGCAAAGGACTGGGACAGTGATATATTTTCCCTCTCTAATGTGAAGGAAGTCACTAGAGGAGGCAACATGATAACATGGGAATAGCAGTGGAATCCTCCATATATATATGAAGATGAAAGAAAATGGCAATGAAAATTAGGGAAATATAAACAACAACATGGGTAAAATTTCTCCCTAACAACCATATAGGTAATTATCCAATTGCTGTTTGTTTTAATACAATCACAGATTCTGTACCATCACATCTAAATCTCATTCCAAATTGTGTAACAGGACAAATCAGTAACAAAACATTTTCTTAGTTTAAGGCTCAGAAGGCAGAAATTGGAGAGCAAAAGACAATCATCTTCCAAAGTCTATGCTAAAGTTTAAAAATAACCATGTTCCCATAGTAAGAAAAGAGAACAAACATATATACAGGGCATAATTTTCTTAAAACAAACATCAGAGCTAAGATAAAGCTGCAAGAGAAGAAACTAGTAGATTCACATAGTGAAAAAAGCTGGCACATATTTTACCCAATTATTTCATCTTTGTATCTCCATATATATCTCCTAAAAATTCTCTTCTAATACTGAAAGAGTAAAATTTTTCTTATTTTCTAAAAACCAATTATTGTACTAAACAAATTCCAGGCTGAGGCCTAACAAAACATAAATATTTATTTGCACTTAAGTTTGTTGACCTTATGCTTGCTTTTAATTATTATGAAACTAGATATTTTCTAGGAAAAGAAAAACATTGTTTATATTAACCCAGAAGGAAAGAAAAGGAGTTTATATAGTAGTACGATAAGCTTTGAACAAGTTAGCTTTGGCTGATTTATTCAAAAAATGCCAGTACATATTATTCTCTGCCTTCTAAATTTTATGAATGTTTTTTTGTTTTCTGTGTATTTCCTTGTTCATGGTTTAATAATATTCAGGCTCCTGATTACATTTTACTAGTAAGCAGAATGTGTGTCACCTAGCTTTGAAAAAGATGGAAACATTTAATAGGCAAATCATTTATGATAACTGCAAAATTAAGCAAAAACCTATCCATAGGCCAATACATTGATAGGGAACCCGGCTATTATTGACTCCCTTGAAGATGAAGTGGTGGGGAAAGTGAAAGGGACTCACAAACTGTCACTAATGAAGTAATATCCCACTATGACACTTCAGTCACCACCTTCACTCATTATACCACCAAACACAATGAATGATCTGCCATCGCTTCCTAATTTCATTTTGTTAACTACAGAGCTTCTGTTCAGTGAATATTCTATTAGACTCTGGCAATGTAATTCTATTTACCATATTAGGTATTAAATAAAGGGTTTTCATACATTAGCTGCTTTGGTTGGGTATTTTTAATTTGTTAGGGAATCCTTTTTTCCCTTATAAAATTAAAAATGCAACCAAAATCTAAGCCAAAATTCTATTCCAAAATAGTAATTCTACATTTTTCTATAGAATTAATTGAGTTATAAAGCACTTAACCCTGAAGTTTCTTTGGTGTTTTCTCAGGACTCTTAGTACTTTAAGTATTCAACACAGACTGCCAGAGGATTTTCCAATGACATTGCAAAGGAACCCAGAGAGATGAAGACTCTTAGTACAAACTGACTTCTTTTGGGTTTAGGATAAGAGAAAGAAAAACAGTGAACAGGAAACAATATAAATAACGAATACACTGTTAGTCCATGAAATAGATAGAAGTCCCTTGGTAGAGGTGGGGCCAAATTACATTTATCACAAACTGTAAGAGATGGGAAAGGTACGGAAGAATAGTACAGAGCTTTTATAGATACTCTGACATTAAATTCAGTCAACTTCCTTAAAAATAGTCATTTGACATGTAAATGATTCTGCTTTCTCCTTGGATCTTCACAATTCTTAAGAAGAATGGCCTAACAAAAGCAAACTGCCTAAGAGTCCCTTGAAGAGTGGTAACCAGCACCCCTGCAGCTGAACATTTTGTGAACTATGCATGTAAATCACCCAGGGAAAACACTCAGATATCCTCTGGAAAAGGACTCCCATTGCATTTTTATATTTTAAATGAACTTAGAGAAAATAAATGAAATGAAAATAATCACCTAGGTGAAAACAAGTACTGCCCTCTACCATTTTTGTAGATTTATCTATAAGAAAACCCATAGGAGAAAATTAATAGACAAAAGTATCTGGAATAGTAGCTTACAGAAACGGATAAAAAAGGAGTCTGGGTAATAATATTGAGTTCTAGTCAATATTAAATGTAAGATTATTGCCCTATTATTTTGAAAGAAAGAGTACTATCATTAATTCTAATATTTTTCAACTTTGCAAAAGCATTCCTAAACTGATTATGTATCCAGTATCCAGTTTCAGGTTGTACCAGAGTACACCATCTGAAATAAGGACATCTAGTATTCTCTTGCTCATTTTGAATTTAAATATGTACCAGACATCTTGAACACTGAATCACCTGAATTACAAGTAGGTATTATGAATGAGAGGAGACTCCAAATGCTCCTTTTATCATACTCAAGGGTAGTAGAATAAAATTTTCAAATTTTAAATCTCTTTCTAATGTAACACATTTGGGTTCCATTAACTCTATGTGCTTTCTTAACTATATAACAGTATCTGGGAGAAATTCGTATGTGGTTCATTGATGTATTCTAAGATTTTTGTTATAGTTCAGATTTTATAAAACATAGTTGTTATAATTGTACTCTCCCAAACTTCCTGTTAAGTTGACTAGTTTGTACAATAAAAATAAAAATAAAGAAAATAGATCTTCAAGTCACCATTTAGAAAAAAGATCTTTATATGAATTCCTGAGTCCAACAGCTATACTATGAAAACTAGGTAAAAATCAATACTGGATGATATTAAATAGAATACTGAAGGCCTGAAGCTGGAAATCTCATGGCCTTTAGCCATCAGCTAGCAAAAGTTTTAGTTAAGTATGTCATATTTTCCACTTCCCAAATGTCTTTATTGCTAATATAAAAATGAAATGCTCAGGCTTGACTTTTAACTGGTATGTACAGAAAGACTAGAATATTTGACTAGAAAATTGGTCAAACCAAGATTATTTTTGAAGGGAAAAGTATTCCATACTAAACTTAAATTTGTCCTTACGAGTTCATTTGAGAAAGGAAAGAGACTGGATCAGACACCCAGGAATATCTGGCACCAGCAAACTTGGCTCACTCTATAGGGTGATGGGGGATATGTTGTCCACTGCCTGTGCCCTACATCTGCCAGGGTTAGCCTGACTGCTCTGACTTCAACTATACATTTGTATTTGTTAATTTTGAGAGAAGTATTGATTGTCTTTATGTAAAGATTGAAGTAGGTGCTGAAGTAAAAAAGGATGAACTAGTTAGGCACTGATGGAATAAAAACCACAAATATTAGACCAAAAGCTGAGTCTTAAAAATGCATGCTAAGGGGCTGGGGTTGGGGCTCAATGGTAGAGTGCTTGTCTGGCATGTATGAGGCACTGGGTTCGATCCTCAGCACCACATAAAAATAAAATAAAGGTATTATGTCCACCTACAACTAAAAATTAAGTATTTAAAAAAATTCACATGAAAGCTTGTGTCACTTTGGATTTCCCTTCTTTACAACTGTACTGGTTAATTAGTACCAAGTAAGTGATTTCATTGATAGGCCACCATTTACCAAATAATCCCACTGAATACCTAATGGCTCATGCTGTTGCTTGACGCAGTATAACACCCTTCTCCAATGTCTCCATATTCTAGTCTGTATGTCTTTTGAGATTGAGCTGTTCCTTCTCTTGAAACATTTCTTCAGTTACTATCTCACCAAATAGAATGAAAAAACTACCTCTCACTAACACCATTTATACTCTGGACACCTGTGTACAAAAGAACTCTACTGAACATTCTAGCTATCTCTCCAACAATTTTCCTTCTTTCCTTTCTCTGTCTCTTCCTCCTTCACTCCCTCCCTCCATCCCCTTCTTCCTGTTTCCTTTCTTTATCTGCATAGTTATGTAAAGTAGAGTCCTCTTTATCCCCAACTGCATGAGCCCAAAGAAGCATGAAACCATATTTCTGTGCTATGACCATGAAGTGAGCTTATATTAGGATGGAATCAAGAAGCACTGACTACAATGTAAAGAACTGCAAAGACCAAGATCCTTAGAGATTGGATCTAACCACCTTGAAACTACCTCTGTACTTTCCAGTCACAGAAGTCATTAAACACTCCTGTTTTTAAGCAGGTTTATATTGTCTTACAAAGGGTAGTATCAAAATCACTCATAATTTTTTACAATTTTAAACAACTCAAAGTAAATTTGGGTATCTATTTTGAGTAAGAGTGGGTACATGGATATATATTCACCCCAATTTGCAGCTAGAGGTCACTGTCATAATTAGGAATAGATAAGTATACTACTGAATACTTTTATGTCCAGAACATTTGATAATGGATAATAGTGCACAGTAAAATATAATAATCACCCATTAACAATGATAAACAAAAAGTTGTACTTTTCAAATTAAAAATGTATTTGTACTTTCACAGGTAAAAATGGTTGATATAACAACATAGCAAACAACTCAGAATAGAATCTAAGTGTCAGTTTTGGTAATCAGAGAACTTTATAGAAGTTTATTGTTGGCCACTTGGTTAGTGATATAAGTTAGTTTTTCATTTAGACAGATAGAGAAAATCATAAATCAGGTAGAGATTGAGCAAAACTATTAGTAACACAATTAGACTACAAAGTTGGTGTTTTCAGTATGGAACCAGTAACCTCTCCCATATGCACTTTGTATTTCACAACCTTTTCACTTCAATTTTGAGGAATCATTGTGCAAAAATGTGTGTTCTTCACCTCATCTCTATAAAAACTTTGTCAATGAAGATTGGCTTCCATAAGCTGCAGACGTTGTCATTACTCAAAATGATCTGGAAGTAACATTAAGTCATGACAAAGTAAATTCTGTCTCACCGTGTTTTCTTGTTCTTCCTGTGGCTACGGGAACACAGAGATCAATACTCTTCAGCATGAGAATTTTGCAGGAAATTTTCATTTATAACAAACAGCAACAAAAAAAGCCTTAAGCACACCCTGTCACTTTCAGTTTAAGAGAAAATGCACTAATAAACTCTTACCCATGGGTCATCTTTGACAACAGGCAATACTATGCCAGCTCTTATTAAAGACTATTCATATCACTGCCCCAAAAATTTCCTTTAAAATTACCATCTTTTGTATCCATGTAACAGGATGTCAGCTTTAAAAGTGCCAATGAGCGATAGGACCTGTCATCATAGTTAATTCTCAGCACTGTTTCAACACCAGGACAGCTAACCCTCAAGGGTATGTTTTCGGTTAGCAATATTTATTTGGTGGTTATCAGGACAAACAAGAAAGCTTTTTCCTCTACATTGGATTTCAAATAAAACAGCAAGCCAAGTATCACCTGTAAGTATTAGATACAGATCCTAAAATATGTTGAAATAAATAAATAAAACTGTCAAAACTATCAAAATATATTTCCACAATGTAGGCAGACTCTAGATAACACATTCAAAGCCTCATTATATTTTACCCAATCTTTCTAATATAAATTCTAAATTAAAATATATAGTAAATAGAAGGACTTTCTTTAAAAAAAAAAGGAAGAAAAAGATAAAATTCTTAATGACATTTAAGAATCATCCTTTTAAAAATTTTATTGAAACACTTAATTATTTCTAGGTAAAGAGATGCAGGCTTCGATAAAATGATCACATTTACTTGTTAATTAAGATAAGCAAGGAGTGCTGGGGAGGTAGCTATTTGGTAGAGCACTTGCTTACCACCCTGAGGCATTGGGTTTGATCTTCAGGACCCACCCCTCTAAAAAAAATAAACTAGAGAGTTCTAATAAGGACAGAATGGCTCTCTTTACAAATATAAAAGGCAAAAATGTTCACACAAAAGAAATAATTGGACGCATAAAGAAGAATAAAAGCATCAACACTCTTCTATTTCTTCAAGAAAGCTTATGTGTTAACTATACACAATGAAATACAATATAATATAGCACACTTAACTACAAGTATTAGGCATGCCATAAGGTATCCAAAAGCACTCAAGGTACACTGTCAAGACACCATTTCCTAGATGGCTGCATGCTGGGAGAGCACATACAGCACTTTGGGTATATGGAAAGAATGGTGATTCACAGACACATGCTTATCCTTATAGCCACAGCACAATAATTACCCTGAAGTATACCTTCAGCTGTCAACTTCAGGCTCAGTTAGAGATGCTGGAATAAAGTTCCACAAAGGTGAATATACACTCATATATGAACATGAGATAAACTGTTTCTCTGTTTGAACCCTAGAGTAAAATATTATCATATTTTCCTGTCCTTTAATAAATGAGGCTCTAATTCTATGAACTTATGCAGATGATATGAGCTGACTACAGAGGTATCAGAGAAGTTTCAGCCTATAAACTTTTTTTTTAAAAAAAGAGCTTTCAAGATTTCCAAAACAGAGGTATACAAAAAGGCTAATAGGATTATTCGATAATGTTAATATGAGAGAAAGCTGAATTGGAAAAGAGGTTGCCATTAGAAGATAACACACATGGATGCATATTCTGGCTCCATCAATTATTAGATTTTTGTGGCTCTGAGCAAATTATCAAATAACCTGAATTTCAATTTCCTTCCTTCTATAATTAATAAAGGTTGAATATTAAAATCAAGTAAATCGTGAAATAATGCATGTAAAAGACATTTTATGTCAAGCATTATAAAATATGTTAACTTGAATATGGGTATATTGCATATTTCATTCCAGCCCCTAGAACTTGTCATATACTGTACTGTTTAGGCCTTGGTGCTTCTGGGTCTTACCCCTGCCCTACTATCCATACCCCTCACCTGGGCAACCTCTTAGCATTCAGATCCTATCTCAAAGAAGACTCATTCACAAATGCCTCCCAGATTCGTTCAACAAATCTTAGTCCAGTTTAGATGGTTTTGTTATAATCTCCTAAAATTGTCCATGAAGAGACTTAAAAAATGCATCATTTTTATTTGTGTCAATATTGATTGACGTTTGATACCCTATTCAACAAAGCTGCTTTTCCTCTAAATTTTTTATATGGCTGAAGTCTTCATTTTTGTTTAAGTTTTCAGCTCAGTTGTTACCTTTTCAAGGACATCTTTTAAATCACTGTAACTAAAGCATCTATCCCCATCACTTTGTGTCTTTTCCTTCATAACACTTGCCATGATCTGACACAACATTTTCAATAACTTTGTACAAGGGGTACCTTAAGTACCATAATGTTAATCCCATGTGAACAGAACTTTGTTTTCATTTACAACTATATCCTCTGAGCTAGAACAGTGCCTGGGAAATAATAGGGACTTAGTAAATTTTTATTAAATGTAATGTTTTACATGTTCACATTTTTTTCCTAGGATTCACTACAGATACATGCTGATAAATCCAATCCTTCCCATTACTGTATTAAGATCTAATTTTTTAAAATTGAGTAGGGGACCATTAGTGAATATTTAATACTGGGCTGTATACTAGTAAACTATACAGGTCTACATCAGAATAGAACCTTTGACCTCAACTTCACTGCCACATTGCACCAAAGAAAAACTAATTGCAGTAATATCTGAAGGAAAGTTTTAAACAGGAAGAAACAGATCTAAACTTAAAATGTGAATTTATGATAGTTATACAGGGTGAGATATTTTAAATGGTTTGCGCTCTTAGAGCATTATAAAGCAAATTCCTTTTGATGAGAAACACTTGAAGGCTTCATGACAAATATTGCAACTAGCATCTTAATTTTACCTTAAGACATTATTAGAACTTTTATAATGACATGATTTTTATAGTGATTTTCAATGAAAATTACTGTGGTTTAAAATGATTCAAAATGTCTACAGAGTTGCTTTTTTCTAATAAAGACATGAAATTTCATGAAGGGAAAACAATTTTACCTCTCACAATAAGTTGAGCAAAATTGGACACACCAGAACCTCGTTCTGACTGAGTTACACAGCGATACAAATCCTGATCTGTTTTTGTCACTTCTTGCAATCTAAAGGAAGCAGCAAATCTTCTGTGATTGATGTTCTTAGTCTGGGCTACGGGTATATCTTCTCCATTTCGTCTCTGCAAACAAAAACCAATCTTTAAAAACAGGTTCTTTCTATAAATCCAAAGTATCTTAGCAAGCAGTATCTATGATAAATTATTCTTGCTGCTAAATTAGAAGAAAAATGTCTATGTGGATCCACAAATTTTTACCATTGTCATTCAGTCAGGAAAAGGATATAAGTAAATACTGGTATTTTTTAAAGCGTTTAAGCATGACATGATGTTAGTAATCTCAGATTTCCATAAAATTGCTATACCTAAATATATGAATTAACAAGAGTTAATGGCTCCAGTACAAGTCACTCACTGCCCACATCTGCATGTATGTACCACCTTCTTTTAACCTTTATAATATGCTATCCTATTTGTTTCAATAGAAGATCAGGATGCATGTCTTCATTCCAAATATGAAATGTGTGTTTACCACAGAATGACAATTATTACTGATGAATAATTTAGAGTCAACACAAAATCTCTATTCTTTGTAAACTCCTATCTCTTTGGCATTAATGACAGTCAATTTATACATTTTCCAGAAGTAATCAAAAAAGCCTAAATGTTAAAAGCATGCCTGTCAACTTTCAAAATGAAAACTTGGAAAACATATTTATGATATCAGGGCACCTAACAAGACCAGTAAGCATAAACTATATAGGAAATGATTGGAATTTTCAAGTATAATAAAATTTATAACTTCTATATGTTAAAAGACATTATAAATAGAGTAGGAAAAAAAGCAAGCTATGAATTGTGATAAGATATTTGTCAAAGAAATAACCATCAAAAGATAAATAGCCAGGATATGTAAAGATCTTTTATAGTTCAATAAGAAAAAAGATAAACAACCCAATCAAAAAAATGGACAGGCTATAAAAAGAGAAAATGTATATGTCTAATACTCATGTAAGAGTATCATAAATCTGGATTTTAAATGTTCTATATGTCAAAGACAGACTAAATGAAACAAAAAGCCGTAATTGCTCAGGGAAAGAATCGGTCATGACTCTCAACCTCATTTCCTGTCTGTGAAATGCTAAATATCCCTGGAATCCTTTTATAACACTTGAAATACCATTTCATAGGACTAGCTATAGGAAACAAGGAAAACAATACATTGAAGGTCACAGTTTAAACTGTTGAAATGATTTTAGAAAATGATTTGCTGTTTAGAAAAGTTGAAAATGTAAAATTTTCAGCACCCTGCAATTCCACTTCTAGATTTCTGCATTTAAATCACTCTTCTCAATGTGATCAAGGAGATATATACAGGAATGTTGAACTCAGCACCATTTGTAGGAGTTCAATCTGGGAAAGATCTAAATATTTCTGAGTTTTACTCATCCAAAAAAGTAGTAGTTAAACTAAGCAAACTAGGACCAGCCGGGTACTGGTAAAATATGGAATATCTAGTTCTTCAAACAAAAAAATATGAATTTCTTTCTGATTTGTAGCATTTGCCAGCTTCTGGGGTGCAATTATTCCCACAATGGCCAAGTTCAATCTCTCAATATGATATCATTTGTCTCTTGATATTTCTGAAAATTAACAATTCTCTGGTGTTCACTGGCTCCAGCATTTCACTTAGAAGTACTATTATAAATGTGTGTATGAATCTCAAAATCTTGCTTGAAAAAGAGGTATAAGACACATAAGCAAAATGCTCAGGTCTATTAAATTAGGGTAGGGGAGTACATTAATAGCCATTTTAAAAATGTTTTCTCTGATGCTTTTGTATGTTATAAAGGAGGCAGTGTATTGCTTTAATGATTCTCTTGTTCTTGCATTTTTTTAAAATTTGCAATGCTGGGGATCAAAATCAAGGTCCTGTAATAATTTTCTATCCTAAAATGTACTCTATCTATAATGATATTTCTCCATATCTGATATTATACATGTGCATATTATACATTCTATATTTTCAACTATGATAAAATGTACAATGTCTATATTTCTATATATGTAAATCTGTATGCATAAACATACATATATACCTAAGGAAACAAAGTCCAGTTATGATTGTACCTTTTTTATACACTGAATCTTTTCTTAATTCTTCTCTCTTTACCCACCCATTCCATGAATTTTTTTTAACAATAACTCCTACTCATCCCCCCAGATAATATGAAAAAGCAGCTTATGTTCAAAAGCCATGAAATAAAAATCCATAAATCAGCCTAAATTCTCTTTCCCCACAAACCACATAAAAAATCATTACACATGCAAATCTCAGACTGTATGTTTTTTCCAACAGCACATCCTCTCCACACAATCTTTCTAATTGGAAGGCAGATCACAACTTGGCACTCCCACCTCTTCTACACACCCTGGTCTAGTCTTCCTCTAATGTGTCCCTCCAGCTGTGCCCTCGCCCTCTGTTACCTTTAGTTCTGCCCCCGCCCTTTTTTTATTTCTGCCAGGAAAGCCAACTCTTGCTGCTTGTTCTGCCCCCTGGGTTCTCTCACATGAGTACAAACCCACCTAAGCCTTTAAACACTATGCCTTTTTAAGTTCCTTCTAAACTAAATCAAAGCTAACTCCTTCCTTTTTATCATAGGTCCAGTTCAATCAGTTGATTATTTGCTGCTAAGATTTGATCAATGCATTGTTCTGAGGAATTACCATCTACTATGCTATGCATTGCTTTATTTATAGTTTATTTACAGCTATTTATTCACAGCTTCCAGTAATACATAACATTTAAATGTAGCAAGTGATACCATATACATTCTAGAAAGGATCTAAGAGCAGAGGTTGAGGCTTCTCTGAACTTAAAAAAAAAAAAAAAATTCCATGCATGAACAGCAGCATCAATCTATGCCATGAGCCCCAGCCTGCTATTCCCCAGGACATTCCCTACAGATTTCAGACTTTCCCAGCCAACCCCTGCAATCATATAAACCAATATAAATTCCTTGCAATAAATCTGCTATACTTACTTGAACTCTGACCACTAAGAGACAATGTCAGTACCAGAACTTGTTCTAGAGAAACATATTTTTAAGCTGAACATTCTGATTTGGTTCTGAATGTTTTGGAATTTATTCTTTAATCTGATTAGACTTAAAAGCATTGAGTCTCATGACAGAGATTTAGAAAACACTGCTGCTCCACACCATGATATGGCAACAGAGGTGCACACTATCAGCATTAGGTATGCTCTTAGTCAAATATTTCACTCAAATAAAAGGGAAAAATCTATCATATAAAGTTATATAACTATTTAATTCACAGTAAGAGGGAAGTTGAGTGAAACAAGAACAGTGTAATTAACCATTAGGTCTGGGGGATTTGGGAAGTTGGCACCAGTAGTTTTTCAGTATTTCTGAAGGTGGCACATGAAAACAGACAGATATTTGGAGTAAGGAGAAAGAATGTCCAGACAAAAGTGAAGATGGAGGGTGGGTCTCAGAAAGGAACTGGGTATATTTTTTTTGTAAACCTTTTTTTTTTTTGGTAGAGCTGGGGATTGAATCCAGAGCCTTGCACATATTAAGCAAATGTTCCATCACTGAGTTATATCCCCAGCCTACTATATTTTTAAAATATAACTCAAATTTATGAAATTAGGTAGGTTATTATGAACTACCATTGCAGTTTAAATTTATAACTATGAAAATCAAATCTCTTAGAAATTCATTGTACAACAAAGAGAATTAGAAACACATTATGATCCAAGAGTCAATAAAACCAAGTCAGAGAGGCTGGGTGGTGGTTCAGTGGTAGTGTGCTTGCCTAGCATGTGTGAAGCACTGGGTTCAATTCTCAGCACTGCATATGAATAAATAAAATAAAGCTCTGTTGACAAATAAAGAATATTTTTTAAAAATCATCAAGTCAGAGAATTATCCATACAAAAGAGATCAAAACTGCAAACTAATATTTCAATATAAGCTAAAAATACAAAGAAAATGATGATATGAAAGAAAAATGTGAATCTGAATTAATAAAGCTCAGTAACAAGATAACAGCAGAAAAAATGAAAATGAAAGAAAAAGCATTTTAGAAATTATGATTAAGTAGATTGAACTCAACAGTTGATTCCTTAAGCAAAACAGAAATATAAAACAAGAGAATTTAAATTTAAGAATAAGGAGAATAAACACAATTTGAGAGTAAGCAACCAATAATGATATTATGCAAAGAAAATCAAAAGATGAGAGGATTGTTTTCAGAAGCAAAGAAACATAAAGAGTAATAAAAGTTATAATAAAAAAATTCTATAACTAAAAAGTTTATATACTATATAATTAAAGAATATACCACTTACCCGAGAATAGTAACCCAGAATGATCCACAGTGTTACAAATTATGATAAAATTATAAACTTTACGTAAATAGAAAAAAATAATTTTCATATCTACAAAAAAATCATATGATATAAAAGGAAAAGAAAATAATCAGATTCTGTCAGTAAGCCTTAATGAGAGAAGAAAATATGAGGAAAGAATATAAGGAAAGAAAATGTGAAAGATTTTACATTATGCATAATCACCCTAAGTATCATAGGTTCAGGTAGCCTATTATCAATATCTAAGAACTGAGATCATATTACTCCCACCAGTAGCCATTAGCTGCAGTATATGCATCATTTTTAGCAGCACGTGGAACACTGTCAGATTAGACAAGATGATGAGCCACAAAACAATCTCATCAATTTTAAAAAATTGAAATCCTATCACATCTTTTCCAACTATAATGCAGAATAAACCAGAAATCAATAACAAGAAAAACCTTGGAAACCATATAGATACACGGAAATTAAATAAATACAACTGAACAACCAATGGATCAATGAAGAAATTAAGGACATTAAAAAATTTTGAGATAAATGTTAATAAAACTGCAACACAACAAAACCTGCATCATGCAGCAAAAAAAAAAAAAAAAAAAAGTGTAAAGATAAAATTTTGAAGCAATCACTGCCTATGTTAAGAAAAATAGAAAAATCTCAAGTAAACAGCCTCCGGATGCTTCACAAGGCCGACAAACTATGAGCAAACCAAACTCAAAAATTAGTAGAAGGAAAGAAAAAAAATAAAGATCACAGCAAAAACAGATCAAATAGAGATAAACAAATAGTTGGTTTGATTAACCCTGAGTTAGACTAAGGGAATGAAAAGAAAGGAGATTCAAATAAATAAAATCAAACATGAAAAAGATGACATGTCAACTGACACCAAGGAAATACAAAGGACCATCAGATATTATGAATGATATGCCAACAAATTTGATAATCTAGAATAAATGGGCCAATTCCTGGGCTCATTCACATTACCAAGATTGAATCGTGAGGAAATAGAAAACGTGAATGGACCAAAAATGATAAATGATACTGAATCAGTAATAAAATCTCTTTTCAAAGAAAAGCCCAGGACCAGATGGCTTCACTGCTGAATTCAACAAAGCAATTAAATAAAAACTAATACCAATTCTTCTCAAATAATTCCAAGCAAACTGAAGAGGAAGGAATTTTTCCAAACTCATTCTTCAAAATAAGTACTACCCTGATACCAGAACCATGCAAGTGTAAGGCAAAAAAAAAAAAAAAAAAAAGCAAGAGAACAATATCTCTAAATAACATAAATACGAAAAAAAAAAAATCCCTCAATAAATTATTAGCAAATGGAATTCAATAGCACATCAAAAAGATGTGTTAGCATGATCAAATGAGATTCGCCCCAGGCATGATAAGACGGTGCGTCACACAAAAATCAATAAACATGAAAGACATTGGTTCAGGAGCCCGCGCCAGCAGCCACTCGCCCTCAGCTCTGTCCTGAGCTACCCACTGCCCTCTTGCCATCCACCATGGCCCTGCTGCACACTGGCCGCATCCTCTCCGGGGCTGCTGGCGCCTTCCCCCCAGGCCTTGCCGCCGCAGCCTCTGCCAGAGCCAGCTCTTGGTGGGTCCATGTGGAAATGGGACCCCCAGATCCCATCCTGGGAGTTACTGAAGCCTACAAGAGAGACACCAACAGCAAAAAGATGAACCTGGGAGTTGGTGCCTACTGAGATGATAATGGAAAGCCTTATGTGCTCCCTAGTGTCCGGAAGGCAGAGGCCCAGATTGCTGCAAAAAATTTGGACAAGGAATACCTGCCCATTGGTGGACTGGCTGAATTTTCTAAGGCATCTGCAGAACTAGCCCTGGGTGAGAACAGTGAGGTGTTGAAAAGTGGCCGGTTTGTCACTGTGCAGACCATTTCTGGAACTGGGGCCTTAAGGGTGAGAGCCAATTTTATGGAAAGATTTTTTAAGTTCAGCCGAGATGTCTTTCTACCCAAAACATCCTGGGGAAATCACACACCCACTTTCAGGGATGCTGGCATGAAGCTACAGGGTTATCGATACTATGACCCCAAGACTTGCAGTTTTGACTTCACAGGAGCCATAGAAGACATTTCAAAAATGCCAGAGCAGAGTGTTCTTCTCCTGCATGCCTGTGCCCACAATCCCACAGGAGTGGACCCTCGTCCTGAGCAGTGGAAGGAAATAGCATCTGTGGTAAAGAAAAAGAATCTCTTTGCATTCTTTGACATGGCCTACCAAGGTTTTGCCAATGATGGTAACAAGGATGCCTGGGCTGTGCGCCACTTCATCGAACAGGGCATTAATGTTTGTCTCTGCCAATCATATGCCAAGAACATGGGCTTATATGGTGAGCGTGTGGGAGCCTTCACTGTGGTCTGCAAGGATGCTGATGAAGCCAAAAGGGTGGAGTCACAGTTGAAGATTGTGATTCGTCCCTTGTATTCCAACCCTCCTCTCAATGGGGCCCGGATAGCCTCTACCATCCTGACTTCCCCGGAATTGCGAAATCAATGGTTGTAGGAAGTGAAAGGCATGGCCTACCGCATCATCAGCATGCGGACCCAGCTGGTCTCCAACCTCAAGAAGGAGGGCTCCTCCCACAACTGGCAGCACATCACTGACCAGATCGGAATGTTTTGTTTCACAGGGCCTAAAGCCTGAACAGGTAGAGCGACTGACCAAGGAGTTCTCCATCTACATGACAAAGGATGGCCGCATCTCTGTGGCAGGGGTCACCTCCAGCAATGTGGCCTACCTCGCCCATGCCATCCACCAGATCACCAAGTAATTTCCTGGTGCGAGAACAGAGACAACCTTTCTGTCATCAGCCCCTGCTGTTGTGAGATTCACATGCAGGATGAGGGAGGGTGGATGGTGGTGAGTGGGTCATTTCTTTTCAACAGTGCATAACACTCAGTGAGTGCATGTGTTTCTCAGAAAAGAGCATGTAGTGAGATAGGGAGAGGCATCCATGGCTGGTGTCTGGAACTCTGTGGCTTTAAACCAAACTCTCCCCCCATCCTTTTATCTCCAACTTTTTGGAAAGAGTTTACATGTATAACAAAGTCACAGCACCAAAAACCTGTCATGACGTTGCAATATTTCAGAAGCTTTAACTGAAGCACTGTGTGGTGTAAGGGGTTCCTCTGTGGATCCAGCAGGAGACACAGCTCATGCTACAGACCGAGTTGTGTCATTAACAGTCAGCCTCACATCTGTGCCCCCATGGTGGAGCATCCTTATGAACAGACCATATTGCACAAATAGTGCTTTACAAAAACCAATGAGTCTGTTGTCACTGCAGCAAGGAAAATAATAGATGCTGTTTCCTGTTTTATTTAAGAAAAAAAGGAAAAAGGTCTTCTTATCATTGCTGTTCTTTTCTTTAACACAAAGATCTAATATTAGCCTAGATTTTCATCCCATTCTATTGCTTGATCAACCGTGAGCCCCATTCTATCAGGATCTATTGAAGAATGAAGAACATCTTCTGCTCAAAAAAAAAAAAAAAATGAAAGACATTAACAGAATACTAAAAAACCTGTAGGGCCATCTAAATAGGTGTAGAATTAAGCACTTGATAAAATTCAATATCTATTCTTGATAAAGCTCAATAATTACATATAGAAAAAAACGTACTCCGACATAATAAAGGCCATATTTAACAACACAACTGCCAACATCATTCTCAAAAGAGGAAAGTTGAAATATTTCTTTAAGATCTGGAATAAGCCAAGGATGTCCACTTTCAACCACTTTTATTTACCACAGTATGGAAAGTTCCCAGCCAGAGCAATCAGGCAAGAGAAAGAAATAAAGGGCATCCAAATTGAACAGAAGGAATTAAAATTGCATAGTACACTTCCAAAAAAAAAAAGAAAAGAAAAGAAAAAAAGAAACACATTGATTTTTAAAACAGCAATAGACCTAAATAGAGATTTCTCCAAAGAAGATATATACTTATCAACAGATATATGAAAAATATTTAACATCAAAATCATCAAAGAAATATAAATCAAAACCAGAACAAGGTATCACCTCGCCCCAGTTAGAATGATATTATCAAAAGATAAGCACTGGCAAGAAATTGGAGTCAAGGTGGCCCTTACTTACTGTTGATGACAGCCATCATAGAAAAAAGTATGGGGCTCCCCCCCAAATTAAAAATAATCTACCATATGATCTAGCAATCCCCCTTCTGAGCACATATTCAAAGAAAATGAAATCAATATGCCAAAGAGTCATCTGTGCTCCCATGTTTATTGCAGAATTATAGCATTAGCCAAGAAATGAAATAAACCTAAGTCCCCGTCAATGAATGGACGGGTAAAGAAAACACAGCACATATGCACAGTGGAATACTCTTATATCATTAAAAAGGATGAAATCCTTTTATTTGTGACAACATGTATGGAACCAGAATATATTACGTTAAGTGAAATAAGCCAAGAACAGAAAGACAAGTACCAAAGGATGTCACTCAATCTTCAAAACAACTCAGTCTCATAGAAGTTGGGAGTATAGGAGTAGTTATCATAGGCTGGGGTCAGAAAGGGGCAAGGTGTAAGAAATGTTGGTCGAAATCAACAGGTAATAAGTTACAGTTAGATAGGAGAAATCTGTCTGATGTTACATTGCACAATAGGATAACTATAACCAGTAATAATGCATAGTGTATTTCAAAAAATCTAGGAGACAGGACTTTGAATGTTTTCACCATAATGTAATGATAAATGTTTTAGAAGATAGATATGCTTCCCCTACTTGAACTTTATGCAATATAGTCATGTACCAAACATCACACAGTTCCCTACAAACATGTACAATTATTTTTGGTCAATTAAAGGTAAAAATGTACAAAATAAAATGTGTTATATACACGCAATAAAATATTATTCAAACTTAACGGGGAAGGAAATCCTGTCAGAGGCTATAACACAGATGAACCTGAAGAGATTATACTAAATTAACTAAGCCAACCATAAAGAGACATGTGATATCTGATTTCATTTGCATGAAATATCTAAAGAAGTTAAATTCATAGAAAAGGAGGTTAGAATGGTTGTTCCTCAAGAGAAAGGGAAGAAGAAATGGGCTGCTTCTTTGAAGGTGAGAGTCTTAAAGGTAAAAAAGGTTAGGAGATTCATTGCACAACAATGTGAATACACCTAACACTACTGAACTATATACATGTAATCATGGTTAGGAATACAAAGTTTATGTTTTTGTCCTAATTTAAAATACTAAAATTTTAAAACTAAAAAGAAAAACAAAGAAAAGGAGTTTCGGAAATGCAAATATTACTGCGAAGATATGGCATAAGGACTAATACTGCACATTAAAAATTGTTACATTTAGGGCTGGGGTTGTGGCTCAGTGGTAGAGCGCTTGCCTAGCGTGCATGAGGCACTGGGTTTGATTCTCAGCACCACATCCAAATAAATAAAATAAAGATCCATTGACTACTAAAAAATATTTTTTAAAAAATTATTACATTTAGAACTCAGACTAAATAAGGGTTGAGAAGGACAGCACAGGTATATATATCATTATATGTATATATACACACACATATGTGTGTATCTATATGTTGACAATGGAGCTTTAAGTATGTAAAACAACATGAGATAAAACAAATAAGTAAGCCGGGTGCAGTGGCGCACGCCTGTAATCCCAGCACTTAGGGAGGCTGAGACAGGAGAATCATGAATTCAAAGCCAGCCTCAGCAACAGCGAGGCGCTAAACAACTCAGTGAGACCCTGTCTCTACATAAAATACAAAATAGGGTTAGGGATGTGGTTCAGTGGTCGGGTACCCCTGAGTTCAATCCCTGGTACCCCCCCGAAAATAAAAAGAGTAATTATGAGATGTTGTAAACTTATCTTCCCTGTGCTCTTTAATAGCCAAGCAGAAAACAAGATATAACAGAAGTTATAAAACATAAAACATTAAGTGAAAAATCTATAAGTCTGAATTTGAAATACCAATAGGAATGCTTCAGGCATTTTTATCTTTTGGTGTATGTGTATATAGGTCTGATTTGTATTCACTGAAAATTTCTAGCAATAAGTATCCCTCAGTTCCTATTATTGTCTTGAAATAAAGTTTCTCACTGAAACAAACCAAGGTGCCATGGAAAAAGACTGATTCCCAGACCTAGAAGGGACAACAAAACAACTCACAAAGCCAGATAGCAAGAAAACTCTCAAAGACTACCTAAGTCATGTCTAAAGGACCCAGGAGCCATGGTGAAAGCCCCACTGGCCAAAGATGGGACAACTTGAGTATTAATATTAGTATTTAATATCAATTCAATCACATTGAATTGAAATCCATTAAATATGTTTAAATTCACAAGTTCATAATGATATTAATGGAAAAAATCAGTCATTTTTGCAGGCGAATACAGAACCAATGCATATTGAAAACAAGTAAATAAAGATTGGCTTGTTTATCGTTTTGTCCTTAGTGAACTGCAATATTGGGTGACCACAGAGTAGATAAGGGGAACTACATATTTATAGACTAAACAAATGAAAAAGAAATAAGATACAAAAAGAAAGATAATATTATATCACACTTTCCAACACCTAGAAAAGAACAGAGGCATCAAACTTCAGCAGCTGCCAAGATCACATAAAGAAAGACAACACATTTTATACCTCCTGCAATTACACCAAGTACCACCTACACTGTTGCCAAAGGATCAAACTTGACCCTGGATCTGGCTGCTAATTTGCAGAAAATTCAAAAGAGAAGAGAACATGTTGAACTACAGAAGAGTACATTAGTATGCAACTAGCAAAATACAGACTCTGGGAAACTAGACATCAAAAGGCTTGCATTCCTCAACAGACAAACTGTGAAGAAAAGAAAGGGATGAAGGGCAAACAGGCAGATTAACAGACAATTAAAGTACATTTTTAAGAATAGACAAGACTAAACTCAGAAACAAGGAATGCATATGTAAAAGTCATAGTCATGGTTCTGTGTAGATACAAGGAGATAGCTCAATGGCTGGGTGTGGATATATGGAAGGAACCTCTGGAATGGCAGGCAAAGTTTCTTTATAATCTGTAGATAATAATATATTCTTTATAATATTTCTATATAATCTGTAGATGTTACACTCAGGGATTATACATTATTAAAGAAGGAAAAGGATGCACTATATCTGCAAAATATTGAGCTTTTTATGTAGAAAGCCCCATAATACTAACCAAAATGACCTTAATTTTTAGGTTTATTACATATCCTTGATCAAACATTCTTGTGTTCATTATTACACACATACAAATATCCAAAATGCCAGAAAGTAAAAGAAACTTTATAATCCATGATACATGGTCAATGATTTTTATCTCAGGATCTATGAGCAGAATGCTCTCCATAAACTCATGAAGGAAGAATATAATGCATGAACTAGAATAATCCAAAGGCCCAAGGAGAAGCAGGCCTGACAAGAGTGATAGCTATTAGCTACTAAATAGAATATGGCCTCTTAAATGGAGCAGAATTAATTGCAGACCAGGATGTACATGGGAAAAATCGCTACTGCTCAACTACAGGATAAACTGAAAAAATTAGAATTAAACATCAGGCTAGTATTCGTCTGTCAATTTAAGTCTAGAAGAAGTTAGGAGAACTTGGGATAGCAAAAAAGGCAAAGTTTGAATTCTTCTTATTCCTATTCTGTGATGATAAAGTACACAAGAAGCCAATGCTGAAGGCAACAAGGTTTTTCTGATAAATTAATTTCCCTCGGAGATACCAAGACTACCCAGAGGCTTAACTTGGCCACAAGCTGCACTGTCTTAGCAAACTTTCACTAAGGTTTAAAAAAACCAAAAGGAATTGCGGTATCTCATTTTTCACTCCTTAGGATCGTTTATATGAAATTATGAAGACAGAAAGAGGGAGAATATTAACAAGGGTTCTAACAGTCAAACAGTCCCACCACAAGCAAATAAGAAAATAAATGCATTAACTGCCTTTAAAAAATAAACTGAGGAAATTTAGAAAAGTGTCTTTTTTATTTCACTCCATATCATTTCAAATTCTGTCAGCTGGTACCAGCCAGCTCCAAAATCATTTGCCTTCTTTAATTTGTCCCTCTCCTTTTCTATTCATAGATTTTCTAATTCCACTGAGACTGTCCAGTCTGAGGCTTTCATTACTTGATGCCAGTATGCCCAACAGTAGCCACTTCTCCTTCCAGGGGCTCCCTCGCAGTCTAGTCCAGGCCTCCCACAAACTGTTAAATTTTCATTCCTCGCTGTGAGACTTCCACTTCTCGTCTCATACTCCTAATCCCATTCCACACACATGGGTACATGCCTGCACTCTGTGTCTTCCAAATCTGCAATAATGAGGCCCATTTAGTCTTTGCCTACGTAGGTGGTATGTCTGTTTCAGTCTCAATCACGTCTTCTCCAATGATTTCACCTATTCCTTCAGTCTATGTTGCTTGCTCTCATCTCTGAAATAGTATAGTCCTTGATTCTAAGCAATAAATCCGTACTCAGTTATAGAATCATCCCTAGGGGCTGAAAGGATCATGTAAAGCATTCAGCTTCAGGCTTGACTGTCCTCCAAATCTCCAGCATGTGCTTGTCCAGATTATGCTTGGATACTTCCACTGATTGTAATTTCACTACCTCCTGGAGAAGCTGATTCCTGCTTTGAGAAGCTCTACAATTACAAATTTCTTCCTTAAAATCAGCTTATGTGTCTGAATGCAGAGCTTCAAATCGCAAGTCATTATTGTAGTTGTGGATCTATTAAAGAGCAAATGACACCTCTCTTGTCTACTCCCTACATTCTAAAATTTCAAGAAATTGATCTAGTCTTCCACAAATCTCAACATGTGTTCATGCAATGTCTATTTAGTCATTCTGACATCACATCTTCATGCTTATCCCACCCTGGTAATTATATACTACTTTATTATTCTAATATTGCAGAAATGCATCAGTCACTCAACGCCAATTAGATAGGCAATGTCAGAATTTTGGAATTCTCCATAGGAAAGCTTGTTATATATTATATGTCCTTTTTTTTTTCTTTTTCTTTTCTCATGATACCTAATGTAAAACTGATCACATATTAACATGTTTAATCAGGCTGACTAAAAAATTCTTCTCAAATTAGTTTTCAATGAATTATCTGCTATACATTGGAATTTCTAGACATAGATGAATTTATTCAGAAAAGCTTCCTTCATGATAATAAGTGTAAAGTTTCCAGTGATTTTCTTTAAAAGAAATAGGACTAGGGACAGTAAAATCTCTCATGGAGATTAAATAGGCTACAAACACCTGAGTACTTCACATAGAAGTATAGATAAGCACTCTGATGGATGGAAGCATCCAAAATAGTGTTGTAGGCAAATAACATGACATTTGAAATAGTGTGGCCATATATTTCATCAGCTGAAACTTTGTTCTTTCAAATTAATTCAGTTTTGTAAATTAATAGTTCAGCATTTCCATTATGTGATAGTATCCACATATAGCATAAGGAATAAAACTACAGCATTTCTCTGTATAGGTGAAATTATGGACATAAGCTTCAGATCAACCATTTTTATTGATCTTAGCTAGCAACAGTTGTTACTCCAAGAGGTCAGCCTCTCTGGTTGATTTTTAGAGCAATTTTCATCTCATTTTCCTAATTTCATTCTCCAATTATTTCTCTCAAGCCATTGCTTAAATTATCTGTGGTTCCATAAGGAATGACATTTCCTTTGGCTGAGAAACTAGCTGTATCACACTACATTAGCAGTGATGAGTCTCACCAAGGGCAAAGCAGTGGCTGACTTTTCTGTTTTGGCGGGCCCACTGAGGAGGCCTTATGCCAGAACCCGAGGCGACTCCTGACAGATTGGCCCAATTGCCACAGCTTTGATCGCAATCTGTACAAGATTACCAGTCACACATTAAATAGTCTCATTTCAATTCACCAAAACAAATGGTGCCACCAAATCTACCCACACAATCGCTACTTTCAATAACTCCACTGTTGCACTTCTCTGCCCAATTCAACAACGCATGTCTGCCAAGCTCTGTAATGATGGATGGAGTCATTAGCATTTTAGTTTCTACACAGAACCTGAAGCCAGAGCATATGGTTTGACAGATGTTCCAGCAATGGGTTCTATTTGATTTGCCATGTAGGTGTCCACTTATACTGGACCTTCATGAAAGAATACTAATTTAAAAGTTACAGTACAATTCATTTCAAACCTCTCCCATCCTCAGGTGACAAGATGTTCTTAAATCAGAAAACTCAAAACATGCTTCCTTCTATAATTCCAGCTAAGACTCCCAATTGTAAATTACCTCTTAACCTAATAAAATCACTTCAAGTAGGCAAGATAAACAAAGATGCAGGTGATGTCTATAGGCTATTGCCATCAGTATATCAGTAAGTTGGATATCTGAAAAGGGGTTTGATATGTTCACTTTTTCCTCTTTCAGGATTATTTAGGTAAAATGTACATATAGTGAATTGGACAAACCTTAACCTTTGACATATGTATGTATGTATACCCATAGACCCAATTCCCCAAAGAAGACATCTAACATTTGCATTACCCCAGAATTTTCTCCCTGCTTACTTCCAGCCTAATCCCAATCTCCTACAGGCAAACATTCTTTTAATTTCTAGTTTTGCTTTTCTGAAAATTAGTATAAATGGAATCATTCCACCTACACTCTTTCCTGTCTGCTTTCTGATAACATGTAGCCAAGACTCATGCATGCTATTACAATGGGTCAGTAGTTCATTTTCTTTTTATTGCTAAGCTGCATGCCATTACTTGATTATCAATTTTAAAATTGATAATCAATTGTTTAACAATTTTATTATTAATAGACATTAACATTTTTAAAATTACTACTTATTCTGATTAAGCCTATTATGCACAGTCTTGTACAAATCTTTTTGTGGGCACATCTCAATTTGTCTTGAGTACATATTTAGGAGTGAAACTACTATACCATATTAGTTCCATGCTTACATATTCACTTTTTCCTGCAATTACATGAACAACTATTCATATTAATAAGAGATGCAATAAAAATTACATGACCAACATTTTAACCTAAAAAAAAAACTGAATAGCCTAGTTTTTTATTTTTCCTATATGAAAATTATGTTATACTTCTCAGGAATATAACTGATATTTTAATATGCTATTTCAGTATATATAATATGCAGACAATAAGTAAATGAGTGAACGTATTCCCTAAATATATTTCCATATTTAAAGTCTTAAAATATCACACGTGATCAAGTATTACTTTCAGTTCCTTTCACAGAGTTATAGTGTGTCATTTTTTCTTTAAAATAGAAAAACTGGCTGCTTTTTTAGATTTCATTAGTTTACTCCATATTTAGACAACATTTTACAACCTGAGGAAAGCTCAATTCAATGTAATCTAAGTTATTTGAAGGACTTAAAAAGTTGGTCACCATTTATTATTTCACCTGGGCATGACAGGGGTAACAGCTACTCTATTATTCCATTACTTCTATGATAGAATGCAGTGACCTTTCATTGAGTTGCTTCAAGTACATTCATTCTTAGTGCTCTCAGCAGATATTTTCAGCACTTGTTCTCACAATGAAACTTAATTTAAGGGATCATTTTTTTCCTATACAAAACTAATAACATAAAAATTTTACATTCTTCCATCAAACAAAAAAGGTTATCAAGGCCATGTTTAAGACCATCCAAAATAATATAAAGACCTAATTTAGCATCTTACAGCTGGAAGGGATTTTAGTCTCTATCCAACATCTCCTTTTTATAGATAAGAAAATAAAGGCCCAGAACAGTTCAATGAATCTCTAAGCCCTCCACACTTCACTAGGTTAGAATAGTTAGGAGAGTAAGAATTAAGGCTACAATTAATAACAGGGCCTCCTGAACTTTAAGATGTTAGTCTATACAAAATGAAGGTAATTTGACATTTATTTTCATGGGTTAGATGGAAGATTCTCTGTGGTTCCAGGATTTTTCCTGCTTAATTGTTTGGGTTTTTTTTTTACTACTATCAGGAAAAGATGGGTATTTTCAGTTAACCCTCACGTCTAATAGACTCACTCATATATGAAGACCAGTCTTATCAAGTTGATTGTAGCATTATATCACTACAAAGAAATTTTTTAAATTTTAATCTGAAAACATCCCTAAACAAAGTAATTGATATATTTCACTGTTTCTTAAACATAAAGAAGAATTATTTAAGAGAATAAGTTAAGACAATTTATGTGGTGTAATGAAAAAAAAGGAGAACACCCTTTGAATAAATTAGTGAATATGCACATTGCTAAAGAACTGTGCAATGTCAGTGTCAAAGTTGAAGAGAAATACACCAAGTCACCTTGTGTGTCAAATGAAAAGAGGAGGACAGGGAGAGAAAAGAAAGCAGAAAAGAAGTATTTTCTCTCATTTCTATTTGAAAGATGGCAGGAGGAAAATTTCAAGAAATCATAATGAAATGAGCCAATCTACAAAATAGGAAATAACAAAAATGAGAACTATCGACTGCAACCCACTCAGACCAGCACCGTCCAGAAAACCTTTGCTGCCACAAGGCAGCTGGAGTCTATGGACATAAAACCTTTTTTATTTCAATATCCCATTAAATCCTGGGGCATAAAACCAGCAGAGACTATAGAGTATTTTCTGGTTTCCCAAGAAAAGACCATATAGCTCAAAACTAAAGTCAAATTTCAACTAATGTTCCCATTCTAGTGCAAAAATAAGCAAAATAATCAGAAAATGTGTCTGAAGTAATTTTTTAATTGATTTGCTTTGGGGAGGGTAGAGAAACTGACTTAACATTTCATTGATAAGACAGGTAGTGCATTATACAAAATGTTCTCCAGGCAAACTTATCCTATATTTCAATATGTATAGGGGAAATATGCATAATGAGAAAAGGGAAAATGAGCCTCGTTTTCTTTTCATATTTGGGCAAAACATGTGGCCTCCTGATATTTGCAAATCAAATAAATTACAAAAGCAGTGATAATTAGATTAATATGTAATATGAATTATATCTGTTTTAATATTCAAATGGATTGTTATAAAATTTAGATACCACACATAGGCCCTTCCATATCAGACAGTATAGCTGACATAGGTTCAATAATCATTTATTATAACCACCTCCCCAGATACCTGCAACCTAATAATTATAGCCAATACAATGCTCAAGGAACTAAGTTAAATATATAATCGTTTTACTTTTTGGTCTGTATTGGCATTCTCTGAAATTTAAAATATCAAACTAATTAAATTCCTTTGTTCATACTACTGAAGATATACTACTATTACTATAATAATAATGATGTTCAAAAGTTATTGTTTTTTATGTATCATCTGGCTTTAAATATTTAGCTCAACATTATTTGTCTTAGGTCCAGTCTCCTGACTTCAGAGATGCTCTAATCTGCTTCTATCCCCATCCCAGCATCCCAGGATGACAGATATACTTTCAGTAAATTCTCTGAAGGCAAATCATATTCCTTGATCTATAGTTCTTTCTGATTCTTTTAAAGCACTTTATATGCCCCATTTATATTTCCCCAATATGTATGTTAAGTCATAACTAATTGAATATGGATTTATTTATTAAGTATATAATATATACAAGGCCCATGTCTTGACCTTGGATCTGTGATTAATTCTCATACTCAAAAATTCTGTGAAATTTAATTGGCTCTCTTCCAATTTATATTTCCTGAAATACCCAAGGGATTCTTAAAACACTTTTAAGAACTTGAACAGAGTATGACAGTTTCTATGTAAGTACTATGCTTTTGTAAGTTCAGTTCTTCTTTTTTCTTATTATTAAATAAGAAAAATTTCATTTTCATTTCTATTTCAAATGATCAAAAAATTTTTTTCCTGAAAGTTTGAATATAATTTTAGGAATCATTAGGTTTCACTAGATCCAAATATTTATTAATTATATGCCCTCAAAGTTTTATTCATATTCCACTCAAGAAAGGAAATGTCTGATATGAATCTGCAGCCAATTAATTCATAAGCAGCCTGTTCATGCATGCATATGAACACACACACACACACACACACACACACACACACACACACAGATATACACACACAGAGGAAAGGTACAACCACAAACAGTAGTGCAATGTTTTTTGGTTTGTTTGTTTTTAATCAAGGTAACTCTGCAGCTTAGCTGCCACCTGGGCCTTACCTGCAGCCATAACTTGTTATGCACAGCATCTCTCCCTGTAGCAATACATTGAAACGTAGCATTCTGCCCCGCGTTGACCTCTACATCCCCCAGACGGAGGAAATGAGGAGATTTATCTGTGAGAGTAGAGAAAAAAGTTATTTTTTTCCCACGTGAAGAAAATATGCCATGTTACTTTTCGTCAACAGAATATTGTTCTGAATGTTTCTACCTTTGGCCAAGACTAATATACAGAAGAAAATGGACTTTTCTTTGTGCTAGAAGATATAATTTCTTCTCTCAGTGCTCTTTTCTCAGTAGCTACATTGCCTACTGCCCTGTAATTGTGAGAGTACTGATGTATGCAGAGTAAGTACTCAACAATTAATATTGAGTAACTGCGGTAGCAGATTGCACAAGGACAATATTAATGTTATAAGTCAAAGCAGCAAAAGAGATTAAATAAGTACATACCAGAACATACTATAAAAATATAATGAAAACAAAGATTTCTAAAATACTGACAGTTGCATAGCTGTCGAACGATTTTCTTACAATTAGATTTCCTTCCTTCTTTTCCCCCACCCCTTTTTTTAACTTTAGTAGTTATAGCCTTCTAGCACTTCAAACAATAAGAAAATGTTTTGTTTCTCAAAAATATTATATAAACTTAACTGTTATTAAGCACACTACCTACTTCTTTATAGGTGCAGGAAAATTATCCTAAAGAAATATTAGATCAGCCGGGCGCGGTGGCTTGAGCCTGTAATCTCAGCACTTAGGGAGGCTGAGACAGGAGAATCGCAAGTTCAAAGCCAGCCTCAGCAATGGCAAGGTGCTAAGCAACTCAGTGAGACCCTGTCTCTACATAAAACACAAAATAGGGCTGAGGATGTGGCTCAGTGGTCGAGTACCCCTGAGTTCAATCCCCAGTACCAAAAAAAAAAAAAAAAAAAGAAATATTAGATCAACAAAAAGTGATAATTTTAGTCAAAATATACATGGGAAAAAGATATAAGACTGTAAAACAACTATTTTTTGCAATTAACTTTCAAAACAGAAACCCCATCAGTATTTTCCATAAACAACAAAATCTAAGACTCAGTTAATTAAAGAAAAGCTCTAGAAGAACCAGTGCTGAAATTGTCATTTTTGTGTTCAATTCAAAATTTTGTACTTATTTCCTTATGAAAGCCTTTCTTGACAATCTGCTGTGAGGAAGTGAACATGAACGATAGATGGAAACTCTGTTCTATTATGCTGTAGAGTGAAAGAATTCAGTAAGTCAACTTGAATTTGAATGAGGTCATTTTGTCCTTTCCTACAACACACCATGTGGAATAGACAATGTGACATTTGCTTGCTACATCTTTCCTAGAACATTACCTCAATAGGTGTTCAGGGAAAAGAACACAAAAGAGGGCTGGGGATGTAGCGCGGTGGTCAAGTACCCCTGAGTTCAAACGAGGTACCAAAAAAAAAAAAAGAAAAGAAAAGAAGTGCTTGAGCTAGAACATGAGCTAGCACAAGGGTTGTCCAAGTCTTAACTCTAAACAAGCAGATTAGAAATGTAAATTTCCAGGCCCACCCCAAACTTAATGAATCAGAGCCAAAGTGGAGCAGTTGAGCAATTGTATGATCTACCACACCAAGTAGAGGTTCTGAAGCACACTGGAGTGCAGCACACAGAGCAGACAAGCCTAAGCCCTGCAGAGTGGCCCTGAACATGCTGTTCACCATGTGATAGAGATATTTCTACCCAGACGATTACTGTACAGATAATCCAGAATACATGGGCCCTATAAGATGCTGCTGCTAAGAAACCTAAGTAAAATTGTGATTTTTTCCTACTCACATTGAAAGCTTACAAGAATTGTCTTTTAGGTAATGTGGTTTAAACACATTTAAGTATACCATCCAAAAACCAATCAATGTGTGATTAATGCCATAACAAAACTGCGTTTTAGTTAAGTTGGTTTTTGTTCTTTACTTTTTTAAAGGGCATACTAACCAGTTATTTATTATGACATCAGAAAAAGAAAAAAGCCCTAATTTTAGAATAAGATGAGCTAATTTATTCCCTTCATTTTACTTAAACCTAAACTTAGTAGACCAAATAATTTAGTGAGGATTCTTTTTATTTTCCTATGTCTTTATCTGATTTGTTGTTCTCTTTCCTTTCCCACACAATTGAATGACACTGAAGGATGCAACAAGTCCTCCCAAGAGTTGCCTTTATATTTACGTTTTGTTCTCAGTAATTAAATAATCTAAAAAAATGCTTTAATATGTGTATAGTTAGTTAGAAGCCTGAAAAGTATGTGATTAGAAGATTCTAGAAATATTTCAGCATTCTTCTAAAACTGCAAAGAAGCTATGACAACAACAAAAACAGCAATGACCAAGTGGTAAATAACCAACAGCCACTGTCCATTTAAGACAAGTGTTGAAAGGACATCAGAAAACTCAATTCTTAATCACAACCTACCACAAGGATAACTCAGTACTTGGATGTCATCAATGGCAATGTAACCGCTTCTCCCTCCTGAGACTTCGGCTTCAAATATTACCTGTCAGAAAGAAACAGAAAATATGCACAACAATCATTTTTAAGGAATGTACACAGTGGGAGGAGGACAACTGAAATATACTTAAAAGTAAATTTCATTTTTCTTCTATTAAGAATTAAAATTATATTTTATGATGTATGGCAATTTCTTAAACCTCAAACAAAAAAAAAATTGAAAACCAGTTAAATTACTAAGGTCAAGTACTTCAAATTTTTTAGGCAACTAATATTAAGCATTTTAGATTCCATGAATTAGCAATATAAAGGCAGAATGGAGACTGATACAATAATTCTTTACAAAAGTAAATGTTCTCCTACTGACTTTCTTCATTTTTGTTATTTACTTAACATCCCTTGAGTGTCTATCATGTTTCAAGCAGTGTGCTAACCACTGAAGATATCAAATGAATAAAGATAAAATTTGGGTTTTAAAAGAGCTAAATTTTCAAGGGTGGAAATCAACAGATAAATTACTGAGCAAAAGGAATGATATACAATAAAATACAGCAGGTCTGCATGTTTTGGGACCAGTTCCCCAAGGATCACTCATTCCCTGATATCCTTTGGCAGGACAGTTTTACTCTAGTGGTGGAATAGAAGTTTGATTGACTAGGCTGCTAATAATAATTATTGAGCAGTTATTGTATACAAGAGATTGTCTTAAGCTAGCATGCACATTCACACTGGCTTCTGTGTTGTTTATCTAAGTGCATTTGCTATGAACACACTTGCCATATCATATGCTAAATATTGGAAAAAGAGATTAGGAAGAAATAGAGAACAAAATACAAAACTTGAAAGAATGTATAACTGAGGCCATTAGAGCGTATAGGATGCTTTGTAAGGGTTAAGAAATCTGTATCAAACTCCAAGCTCTTCTATTTACAAATTATTGAGCCAATCAGAAATTTGAGTTTGGGGACTTTAGAGCCAAGTCTCAAGTCCATTATATGCATATGATACAGCCTTAATGATAAAGCTTTAGGATGATTAAACAGTAGCATATTAAAAAGTACTACATAAACCAAAATGATTAATTATCACCATTGTTGATAACGCGAGGACTGTGTAAGTGAACCCTAGGAAAATAAGTTTTATTTGCTTTAATGGTAGTTCAAAGAAAGGAAAGATACAGAAAGAAAAAGAAAATCGTTTTTGAAGAAAATTACATTCTAAAGACTAAACCACCCATCTGTGTAACAGCTAGTCATTTTTAGCTATTCTAGTTTCGTTGTCAGCACTGACAAGTTTAACTTCTTAGCTTACCTTAGTGTTACCTTCTAGAATGGTTTAACATCCTTGCTTCATATAAGCAGTAAGTTTAAACAAGATTCCTATACCCCTGAGAAAAAGCTCTTATTTGTTCATTTAAACTGAGGTTTATTCAGGACAATAAATTTAGGCCTTGATGTTAAAAGAGGCAAAATGATTGGTTCTTTATTAAAGAAAAAGGAAAAAAAAAAAGTTCCTCTTTTTAAGTGATCTAATTTTCTCCACTAAGTGTTGTCTTTGCCTCATTAACAAGAGCTAGAGGAAATTTCTAAGATCAGATTCCTTTACTGCTGAAGATGTAATCAGTTTTATCACTTCAACAGAGCCCTTACCTTGTAAGGCTCTTCTGTCCAGTCAGGGGAAACAAATCTCAACAGCTTAATTACGCAGAGCTCACATGGGCTAATGCGCAGGTCAGAGCTAATGCTTGGTGTCAAGTGGTCAACCAGGGCTTCCCAGAAGCAGAGAGCAGTGGAAGCCACACCAGATGTCAACTTTAACCAGTCCAGGAGCCCAGCCTGGGAACTGGATGAGTAGGCTCTGCTCTTCATGCTGTTTTTACTCCACTCCATTACCTGAAATACTGAGGTGATGATTCTAATCAAAATTTTGCTACCCCAGCAACATTCTTGGATTGTTAACTAAATAAATGAAGTAAAGTTGAATTTAAGTGGGGGAGACAAAAATGGCAAACTCTAAAGAACAAGGACATTTGTATCCTGTGGCAAACTGTTAATGCAGAGGAGGAAGCATCTCCTAGAATGGAAAGGGGAACTTGGTGTCAGGGAACCTGGGGTCTAAATGCCAGCTGGTGTCATGTGTAGTCCAAGCAATTAATTTATGTATTTGTAGCCTCATCTGGACAACACTGTCCTTGCCTATATCACAGGTTTGTCATGAAAATTGAATAATACATGTGAAATTATTAAATAGTATAGAAAATGTCATGTAATATATAATGGATACTAGAAAATCTGAATTTTGCTCTTAATTCTCTTTCAATATATCATAGCAGTAACACTCAAGCTCCAAAGAAAGAAGCTTTTAACTCTCACTTTTAAACTTAAATAATTCACTTTCAATATATCATAGCAGTAACACTCAAGCTCCAAAGAAAGAAGCATTTAACTCTCACTTTTAAACAAATAAAATAGCTACTTGTATACTTTAACTTACATAAAATTTAAACTTTGATTTTCTCTTTTACAAAGGAAACTTGACTATTCACCTTAGAACTTTAGAGGATTAAAAAAGATAATGCACTTTCAACACTGAGCACAGGTCCTGGCACCCAGTATCGTATATCAGTTGGTAACACTGCCATCATGGGAAGAAAACAACTGTAAAAGACTCATGCACTAGCCGAGTGCGGTGGCGCATGCCTTTAATCCCAGCACTTTGGGAGGCTGAGACAGGAGAATCGCGAGTTCAAAGCCAGCCTCGCAACGGTGAGGCACTAAGCAACTCAGTGAGACCCTGTCTCTAAATAAAACACAATATAGGGCTGGGGATGTGGCTTAGTGGTCAAGTATCCCTGAGTACAATCCACAGTACCAAAAAAAAAAAAAGAGACTCCTGAACTAATTAAATTTCTTCCCTTTCCCATCTCACTCTCATCCAAAATCTAGGCCCTCACCCAAGTTTGGAAAACAGAAAATAAATTGGTATTTCCTTCCCATAAATCTCCTTATACCTACATTTTTGTGATTTGAATTTTTAAACATCAACTTTAGCATTCAAAGAAAAACTACATCAAATCAAAACTTTTTTTTCTAGTATTCATTTTGAAACAGGACAAATTTCAACAGTGAATAAAATGTTCATCGGTAGCATACATAAAGATAACCTTGGCTTCAGACTCAACCTTCTAAGATAAAGCACACCATCTGCAACTGTCATTATAGTGTGAGAGTTCACATTGTACATATTTATAAATATATTTACATGTATGTGTATATATATACATATATATATTAAAATCAATTTAAAACATCATCATTGGACATAGTTGACTTCTCTATCTCATGAAATTTAAACACTGCAATTGCTTCAAGGTCTGTTCTAGGTCTTTTGTCTTTTCCTCATATTTTCCACACTGACAGGATTGAGGAAGATAAGCCCACAAAGGAGACCGAAAAAGAAGTTTAAAGAACATAGCAATATGAAAGGAAAATAGAGATATGTGGTGTCATGGAAGCTAATAAAAGAATATTTGAAGGGGGAGAGATATTCAGGACCAAATATTGGTCAAAGAGTAAGTGAAACGAAATTTTAAGATGCCCCTTATTTGTGACATTGAGATCAGAAGTGTCCAGAGAAAGAGCTACCTGCATGGAATAACAACATAAAAACCATAATAAGCATTGAAGAGAGTAGAGGAGTGGAGACAGAAATTTTAAAATTCCTAAAGGAAGTTTTCCTGAGGGGACAGAAAGAAGTGTCACTAAGGATATAGGAAGATATGTGATCAAGGAAAGTGGTTTTTAAACTTTTTTATTATTATTTTTAAGATGAGAAACATGTTTAGATATTGACAAGAATGATTCAAGTTGACAGGGAATATTTGAGAGTATATGAGACAGAAACGATAATAGTCAGTGATAAGATTCAAATCTCTTGCCACAGAAGGGGTACTATCTTGTATAAATTTTGAAGAAAGGAAAAGCATGGGGATTGGTAGATAAGCAAGTTTCTGTAATATGACCACAATTTTCTCAGCTATGTTACATGGATTCTTAGTTGATGAAAAGGGAGAAGGATTGAACTTTGGAAAGAATCAAATGGAATGAGGTGGAAAAGATAACAAGAAAGAAAACCAAACAGATCCACATAGTAAGTAGGATTTCCAAATGTATTGTCAGACCAGTTGAAGTCAATGACTGAATTTCTTTTGCTCAAAATCTATCATATGCTATATTTTTTTAAAACGTCACTTTCTTCTTGAATTTAAGCCCAGGAAAAGTGAAAAAAATTAAAAGGAGTAAAGAAACAGTGAATGTAAAATGAAAATAATCATGATGAAAAAAAATTTTGATATAATAAGCAAGCTGATAAACTGGTCAAAGACTGATGATTTGATTCATGAAGCTGAGTCAAGTGAATACAATAGAAAGAGAGGGGTTTATGGGTAGGGAGTGAGAGGTGTACATATAAAGCTGGAACACTTGTGAGATATTACAACATCCATTTGATCAAAGCAGCAGGTTGCTGAGGTAAAATAAGGAAAGTGAACTTTGGAGGTGATGAAGTAAAGGAATGGACTTTCTACAAATATACTGAAATTATCAGGATGATGGTGGCCCTTGGAATTTTAGGGATCAATGCTAAATGGTGCTGGTACCAAAGTGGATGACAAATAGAACAAAATAACTTTGGGGACCAGTGACATGTAATCATGAGGATAATGATAGAGATGAAGAGAAAAAAGCAAAGAAATCAAAGTAGTAAAGAGTTATCTCCTACCCATTGGCCTGGTCATGAGTTAATAGAGAAACCACAAGCAGACCATGACTACAATTATATAATTAACTATATAAATGAATTTTTGATGTTTATCTCCTCTACTAAAATGTAAGGTCATTGAGGGCAGTGGCTTGTCATGTTTTTTTTGACATCACTGAACCACAAGAATCCTGCTGAAAGTCAGGGCTGAAAAGAGTGACAATGGTACAGAAAACAATTATGCAGTATCAATGGATTTTAGTTAACGGCTTTGCCTCCAAGGGAAAGATGGGATTAGGTATTTAGCCCATTTTTACCTTACTCATAAAATTTTGTTGACATAATAAAATGACACTCTCTTGAGAAAGTTCCAGGTAATTTTACCAAGCTAATGTAGAAATCATGAAAACATAATTACTTCCCTTGAATAGTTAAATAATGCCGAAAGGCATAAATTTCTGATGATAGGCCTCAGAAGATCTTCTATAGAGTAATTCCAGTATCAGTGTGAAAACTTAGAATTCTAGAATCTAATTTCTAATATTCCAATGTGAATATTCTGTTTCTGTCCATATGGAAAGGTGAAGGCACACAGGGCAGAGAGGGGACACCAAAGTCCAACCTGCAGCTGCTGTCACCCAGGAGAGCTCCTCTCAGTGGCATTGTCAATTTGGAATTCTGCTTTATCAACTGAGGATTAGCTGAGAGTGTTAGGAGAAAGAAGCTTCTTGGTGTCAGACCCCTGCATGCCAGGCTGGTTTGCTACCTGCCTCATGTTAATAGCTACCTTCTGAGTCTAAAGTTTACTAAAGGCCTTCAGGCTCTCCCTAACTAATGAATTTTTAACACTCTTTGCCTATTGGTTATTTGTTTAGTTTCTGAAGGAGATATATACCCGAAATACAAAGACACATAAATAAAACACACCAGCAAGGGGATACTGAAATATTCTTTGGCTTTAAAGCTGTGCGTGAGAGTCGCTAGGGGACTCTAATTACATTCCAACTGAATACGGAAAGCAGTTAAAACACACAATCAAGCCCAAATCGATTCTTTCATCTAAACCCTGTCATGTTTCAGATTTTAGATATCCTTAGCACCTCCATGGCATAAATGCATAAGGATTCAAAATCAGTTATTTTCCTTCAAACATCCTTTTACTCTGAAAAACTAGCCCTATCAAAACTTCACATCAAGACTATAAAGTCTGCAAGGAGTAATTAGGTCTTCAGACACACTAAAACCAATGCCCGTACCTGAATACACACAGGCTTTTCACATAGTTGCAGTATCTATCACCCACAATCAGTTGAATTGGTTTAAATTCCCACTCTCTCCCTCCCTCCCTTTCTCTGTCTCACACACACACACACACACACAGAGTCCAATCTACCTATCTATCTTAATAGGACTATTATACTGATTTGTTAATTTTAGAATGCAAATATGATCACAGTGTCACCAAATATTCTTGGATAAAAAAACATCAATGTATGCCATTATGAAGGTTTTGGGTTACAAAAATTATGAAGGTTCAGCATTACCAATTGCCTATAGGATGACAGGGGTACCACATTAAGCAACACGGATGATGTCATTAGGTACAACCTGACACTTGCATGAAAAGTAGCAATAACCTCCATCCGACCACAATCCCTTCCAGAGTAATATTGTTTTGTCTGATAAACAATAGAACATCAATCAAAGTGTATGCCAGTATCCAGTGAACAGTAAAAATGTAGAACCACAGATCTAAAGGAGAAATTAAAACCTAAAAGATTTCACACCAAAATAGAGCATCTAAAAGCAAATCTCAAAGAAGGAGATTTTCAAAAGGCTCCAAACTGAAATGAATATGCATACAAGTGCCTTCCTATGCTTCAAATTAGACCAGAAAGTTAGCTACTCCTAATGTGACCGGCAGAAATGTCTAGAAAAACTGAACAAACTAATAATTTCTAGAACTTATCTTAGAATGTTTTAAGTTCACAGTAATGATCCAATAATTATTTATATCAATTATTCATTCCTAAAATCATATCTTTGTAAAAATTATCAATGGTCTTTTGAATTTAATAGATAGTGATGCAGGTTAATATGAATCGAGAACATATGACTTTTTAATTATAATGTGACAAAGAATGATCTGGATAAACCACTCCTTCCTGAAAACAAATAAGCCCCAAACCTGAACTAAAAATGAATAACATTCTCAAAATAAATTCAAGCAGTTCTATGCATCCCCTGTGTCAAGATGACTCTGAGAAAAAGTTATATACTATTTTCTCCAAAAGGTTTTGATATAAAACCCTTAAGAGAACAAATACACACAGGTGTGTACAGACCTGTGCACAACAGCATTAGGCAATGGAGCCTCAATTGTGAGCCACAGATCTCCACTCAAATCCTGGCTCTGACCTCAGGGAATCACTGTGAACATTGAAAGAAATTGCATACAATTTAGGAGGTATTAGCTAGCGTCTGCCATTCTGCAAGAACTAATTCATCACAGGCAGTGTCCAAAGGTCCAGCAGGTAAGACACAAGAAAACAAGGGACATCTCCAGGAGACACTGGTGCTGGAGACCGTGAGGAGGCACATGTCATCTCTTCTGGGCTACAAAATTCTCAGTCCCACAAACCCACAGGGTTCCTCATTCTCAATTTCTTATCTCCCTGTCACAAAACTACCCTTACATGACTCCATATTTCAATTCAAGGCATACACGTGGTGAAGCTGACTGAGACTAGAGACCACAGTACAAGTTCTACACTCCCTGATCTCTTTAGAGCTCTCCGAATTCCAGTACAGGCAGACGGACAGGCAGAGCATAACAATATATGCTAAATGCCTTTAAAATAGGTATTCAGAAATAAAATTGAAATAGGACCCACGATCCATGGCAGAGCCTCGTTTATGTTAGATTTAAGTTTAGCAAGAGAGGAAAAACCAAAAAGGCAATTAGAAGAGGAAAATGAAACAAAGTTTACTGAAATAATCTAAGATCTAAAAATGCCACTAAACACATTTTTCATCCTATGGATCTGTCCTTAGATACATAAGCAAGCAACTTACACCATAAAAGATTTTGTATAAAAATGAAAGTGGGGAAGCAAAGGGTAGCAGAAAATTCATCAGCAAAATGTCATTTCTGTATCTTTACTATCATAGCTCCACCATCTGGGTTATATTTTATAGTTACTTGTCTGAGCCAAAAATAAAAGATGACTGGTTAAGGTTTCTATTTCTATCAACATGACACTGAATTACAGTACTATTTTTCCTCACTTCCAGAGATGTGCCATTTGTCTTCCTACAATCCACAAGCAGAACCTTTTAAATTTTAGCACCAACAGTCCAATCTTACACACAGCAGAAGTAGATCACTTCACTTCCACAACTGTATCTGAAAAAAAATGCTTTCAAACCAACACAGTAAGTCTGCTCACTGTCAAATTTAAGTGACTCTCAGGAGCATTAATTTATTATACACAGTACAATTAAGAAACTTAAAATTAGTAGCCCACTCTATATGTACCATCACAGTAAATATCAATCAACATGAAATCCCACGACAATACATACTTATAATAAAAAGCAAACTTTATATAAACCCAGTAATTAAATGCAACTAAACAATTACCATAAATGTATAAGTCTACATCCAAAGTTCAATCAGATTCTGAACTGAAGCCATCACATCACAAATTCAAATATGTTAATACATGTTTTGGCAAAACCATTTACAACAATTAAATACATCATCAGATTTAAGAATAAGATTATATATCACAAAATAAAGAAAATTATAATAGCTGTATGGCACCTTGGAGTAATTGGAGAACACTGTGCCTAGTTCAAAGCTGCAATTAATGATCCATGTTGTCTCGGTATTAAACCTCTTTACAGACATAATAAGCCTGCCAGGAACACCGGCTTGAGGCACTAACCATGGGTGTGAGAATGGGCCAGATAAGGAGAGGTGGCTTACACATGGGATGTGGAAAAGAAAGCTCTTCACAACATACTACTTAAAGAAACCAAAACATCATGTATTGCTATTTGACTACAGAGCACATGCACATATGCCTGTGTGTATGTGTGTGTTTGTGCGTGCGCGTGCATGCACACACACACGCACATGCACATATGCCCAGTGGGACACTCTTCAAAATATTAGTGACCATCTCAGCAGAGAAAGAGGTTCTGGTACCTGTCACTTTCTGTGTATTTTTGCAATAATTTTACTATTTAAAACAAGTTTGCACTGGTTTAGTAAATGAGAGGTGGGATGTGTATATGTGTAAAAGTTTGAATAGCATTTTCCTCCTATTGAAATAAAATATGCCCTTTCAACCAAATTCTCAGGATTAGAGAAAAAGAAAAATTGGAAGTATATTTTAGAAGAATAATTCATTATGTTTTCAATTTTCATTCAATTATGTGAAAATCATAAATCCTTAGGAAAGTACCATAAAAACTCTTACTACTTTTCTAGCAGTTGAAGATTTAACTTAAAACATGATTCATCTCTTGTCATTTTAACAAAGTTAAAATAAGCAAAGAATATGACCTGCTTCTGTAATATATAAGAACTTGTCCATATAATTGCTTTCCTTCTCCAATAACGTATATGTATATAAA
>PVHX01016073.1:0-27500 GCA_004024805.1 Geosciurus inauris
TGCATGTGGCAAAAATTTGCTCCCAGAGTGTAGGCTCTCTGTTCACCTCATTGATGGTTTCTTTTGCTGAGAAGAAGCTTTTTAATTTAAGACCATCCCATTTATTGATTCTTGTTTTTATTTTCTGTGCTAAAGGAGTCTTGTTAAGGAATTCGGGGCCTAATCCAATGTGATGGAGATTTGGGCCTACTTTCTCCTCGATTAGACGCAGGGTCTCTGGTCTAATTCCTAAGTCCTTGACCCACTTTGAGTTGAGTTTTGTGCATGGTGAGAGATAGAGGTTAAGTTTCATTTTGCTGCAAATGGATTTCCAGTTTTCCCAGCACCATTTGTTGAAGAGGCTATCTTTTCTCCAATGAATGTTTTTGGCACCTTTGTCTAGTATGAGATAGCTGTATTTATGAGCATTACTCTCAGTGTCTTCGATTCTGTACCATTGGTCTACATGTCTATTTTGGTGCCAGTACCATGCCGATTTTGTTACTTTTGCTTTGTAGTAGAGTTTAAGGTCTGGTATTGCAATGCCTCCCGCTTCACTCTTTTTGCTCAGGATAGCTTTGGCTATTCTGGGTCTCTTATTTTTCCAAATGAATTTCATTATTGCCTTTTCTATTTCAATAAGAAAGGACTCTGGAATTCTAATTGGGATTGCATTGAATCTGTATAATGCTTTGGGTAGTATGGCCATTTTAATTATATTGATACTTCCTATCCAGGAACATGGGAGGTCTTTCCATCTTCTAAGATCTTCTTCAATTTCTTTCTTTAGTGTCTTGTAATTTTCATTGTAGAGGTCTTTCACCTCTCTTGTTAGATTGATTCCCAGGTATTTTATGATCAAGTGGGGTTCATTCCAGGGATGTAAGGTTGGTTCAACATACGGAAATCAATACACGTAATCCATCACATCAATAGACTTAAAGATAAGAACCACATGATTCTATCAATTGATGCAGAGAAAGCATTCGACAAAATACAGCACCCTTTCATGTTCAAAACACTAGAGAAACTAGGGATGGTAGGAACATACCTCAACATGGTTAAAGCAATATATGCTCAGCCAAAGGCCAACATCATCCTAAATGGAGAAAAATTGGAAGCATTCCCTCTAAAAACGGGAACAAGACAAGGATGCCCTCTCTCACCACTCTTATTCAATATAGTCCTTGAAACTCTAGCCAGAGCAATTAGACAGTTGAAGGAAATTAACAGGATACAAATAGGAAAAGAAGAACTCAAACTATCATTATTTGCAGATGATATGATCCTATACTTAGAGGATCCAAAAAGTTCTACCAGAAAACTTCTAGAACTGATAAATGAATTCAGCAAAGTTGCAGGATATAAAATAAATATCCATAAATCAAATGCATTTCTATACATCAGCAATGAGTCCTATGAAAAAGAATTCAGAAAAACCACTCCATTCGCAATAGCCTCCAAAAAAATAAAGCAGTGATTTTAAAATTAGAGGGTCTATGAAAATCCTCTGGGGATGTTATTAAGATTGCATATTTTTTGCTTTCATCCCAGAGATTCTGATTCAGTAGGTCTGATCAATCTGCTTTTTTTTCTTTTTCTTTTTTTTTTTGGTACTGGAGATTGAACTCAGGGGTATTTAACCACTGAGTCACATCTCCAGCCCTATTTTTGTGTTTTATTTAGAGACAGGGGCTCACTGAATTGCTTAGCACCCTGCTATTGCTGAGGCTGACTTTGAACTCACAATTTTCCTGTCTCAGCCTCCCAAATTGCTAGGATTACAGGCACAAGCCATGCCCGGCTATCAATCTACCTTTCAACAAGAATCTCTACTGAGGTAAATCTTGGGCCACACCAAAAACCCAGGTACAGTTTGGATTGTAAACCTGGTTTCTGGTGCTCAGAAACAGCAGATGTTTTCATGTGGGCTAGGAATCCAGTCTGAAATAGTTGATTTTCATTATTCTCATTAAAATCATTAATCATCTCTTACTGGAATACTGGGCATTAAAAAGCTGTTGTAAGGAGATGATACTGAGATTTAAAAAAAAAAAACCTTTTATCCATTTAAGAAACCTACCTATAGGCCTCTATATCTAACACTTCCCATTTTTTCTGCAAGTTTTGTACCTGATGAAATTTGAAAGACCTTCTTATATTTTTCCGAATGTTCTTCTTTCTCTTTGCTCCATGGCGAAGACTTGATTTTTTAATGTTTTTGTCCTCTTTCCCGATGTCATCAGTGTATATAACTATTCTTCTTTCACTGATGAGAGAATCACTTTGCCAGGGATTATTACGGTGTCATTTCTGGCTTGGACCCTGATTTGACATCACCAGACTCCCCAGTCCTCCAAAACTAGACAAATTTCTCTGGGATGATAGAGGCAGAGACAGTGCAGAATAAGTGAATGTGTTGAAATGAGTGTGTCCTCCAGAAGGACCCCAGCTCCCTGTCACCTATCCTTGGTAAAGTCCCATTACACCCCTGGGGCCCAGGGAAAGGAATAAAACTCCTGTGTAGGTTTAACAACTGCATACCTTTAATATCTCTCTGCCTCTCACAATTGGATTGACTGAAAGGAAGGGATAAAAGAGTAGGAAATAGGAGATGGATAGGAAGATGGTAGAATACAGGAGGTCACATTACTGGCTGCTCCATGGTGTGAAACCAAGAAAGCAGACAGGCAGCTTCTCTGCAAGTTTGGTGAACAAAAAAAGGGTGGAGCTACATTACTAGAATTTGAAATTGGACATTCAAAGCAGACTGAGGACACAGGAGGTTAGATATAATAAAATAAGGAAAAAATTCCCAGTGGCACAGCTGTGGCCATGGTTGGGCCAGAAACACCATCTAGAGCAGTCTCTTCATGATAATAGTAGAAGGATAAGGGAATTAAAGGAACTTGCATTTTTGGGAGGCCTGAGGTGTGACTGGGTACAGATCTTTTAGACACCAAGGACATTGCCCAACAAACCTGAAAGACAGGCTGCATGATATCCGTCTGCAGGGAAAGAAGCCAGTATCTCTCTAGGTGGCATATGGAGAACAATGGAAGGAACCATTTTGCAGCCGCTGCAGACCAGCAGCTGAGGGGGCCAATTCCTGCAAACACGAGTTTGGCCCCAAATACAGGCCCAGTAAACACACACTGCATGACATACCATGTGCTTAAGTGACCAGGAAAGAGATTTCCATGGGAGACAGCTGGTGGTGAAAACCCACCTGGCTGTACTCCTCCCACTCCAATCTGACTGCTTACAGGACCAACTGGAACAGATGCATTTGGCTAGGAACTCTGAAGGGCAGGGGCAGGAGAGATAGGAGGCTGAACCTGAGACCAGGAAATGTGGATCTGCAGGTGACCTAGGGGACTAAGACATGACCACACGTGACCACACACATGGAACCCAGGGGAGATCTCTAGGGTACAGTCTTCCAGTGTAGACCAGCAAGTACTGGGCATTGGAGGTGTGCTGATTTAAAATCTCCAGAGCAATTGGCATTCAGCGAAGAGCCTGGAGCCCACCTAACCCTGCCTCCAGGAACTCCATCTATGAGATTACCTCTCTCACCCCAGCAATCCAGAGGGTGGAGCATCATGCTCCAGATGACCCCACCTAACACTGCTGAGAGGAGAAGCTGAGACTATTTTGAATTCCAATGGAAAGAATTTTTTGACATTTCATCAAGATTTTTTTCTCTTTTTCTTTCTTTTTTAATTCTTTTTCTCTGTTTAGTTGTGACCTTGATGGTACATGGATATTTATACATTTTTATATTTGTTTTTTCTCATATCTAGTATTTTTAAAGCCAGTTGCTTTTGATGGAATAGTTTTTTATGAGCTAGGATGTTTGATTACTATATTTTACTTTTTTTGTACTCTTTTATTTTTAATTTTTTAAAAAAATTTACTTTATATATATTTTCTCATTTCCCTTCTCTATTTTCTTCTGCTAATAACCAATCTCTATTGTTCTCTCTTTCTCTCTTCCTTCAATCATTTACTTCTATCTTCTCTCCTCCTCCTTCATAATCATTACATTGTATGTCGCTTATGTTCTCTCCCTGTCTACCATTTGAAATTGTAAACCCTTTTGTGAACTTGCTGTTTTTATTGTAGGCAATAACTGAGCATATCATTTCTGTTTATTGTGATAATTAACATTGTGAATGTCATAGTAGAAATTATTTAGTTTAATGCTATATATGGTTTACATTGGTTGTTATTATTTGTCTCCCCTAAACAAGGAGGTACTGGAAACCTTCAGGGACACTATAAGTCCACAGGGTAGAAACTATACTGCCTCAGATCCATACTGTTAGATGGGTAGACACACAAACAACATGAAAAAGCAAGGGAACAGATTGCCTGAACAAACCAAGATACTCCAATAACAGAATCCATCGACACCACAGCGGAAGAAGTATCAGATAAGGAGTTTAGAATGTACATAGTTAAACTGATTTGTGAACTCAAGGATGGTGTAAGGAATAAAATCAGAGAGAAAATACAGAAAGAGAAAGATCACTTTAAAAAAGGCAGAGATTCTGGAAAAAAAAAGCAGAAGTCGTTGAAATGACAAGAGCAATAAACCAAATTAAAAATTCAATAGAAAGCATCACCAACAGACTAGATCACTTGGAAGATGGAACCTCAGACAATGAAGACAAAATATATAATCTTGAAAATAGAGTAGACCAAGGAGAGAAGATGTTAAGAAACTATGAACAGAATTTCCAATAATTATGGGATAACATGAAAAGACCAATTTTAAGGTTTATCAGGATAGATGAAAGTGCAGAAATACAAACCAAAGGAATTCACAATCTTTTCAATGAAATAATATCAGAAAATTCCCCAAATCTAAAGAATAAAATTGAAAATAAAATATAAGAGGCTTATAGGACCCCAAACATACAAAATTACAAAAGACCCATACCAAGGCACATTATATTGAAAGTACCTAGCATACATAATAAGAAAAGAATTTTAAAGGCTGTGAGAGAGAAGTATTAGATTACATATAGGACGAAACCAATTCGGATCTCAGCTGATTTCTCACAGACCCTCAAAGGTAGGAGGTCTGGGAATAACATACACTGAAAGAAAATGGATGCCAACCAAAGATCAGCTTCAGATTTGAAGTTGAAATAAAAACCTTCTATGACAAACAAAAGTTAAAAGAATTCACAATTAGAAAGCCTGAACTACATAATGTTTTCAACAAAATATTCCATGAACATGAGATAAAAAACAAAAAGTGAAAACCAGCAAAGAGAAGAACTACACTAAAGGAATAAAAGGACAAACTAGGCCAGGTGCACGCCTGTAATTCTAGCACTTTGAGAGGCTAAGACAGGTGAATTGCAAGTTCAAAGCCAGCTTCAGCAATCGTGAAGTGCTGAGCAACTCAGTGAGACCCTGTCTCTAAATAAAACACAAAATAGGGCTGAGGATGTGGCTCAGTGATTGAGTAACTCTGATTTCAATCCCAAGTACCAAAAAAAAAAAAAAAAAAGCTAATTGAAATTAAAAACCAGAAAAATACCAAAATGAGAATACAAATCATATCTTAATAATAACCTTTAACATTAATGGCCTAAACTCATCAACCAAAAGACATAGACTGGGAGATTGGATTAAAAGACAAGACCCTAAAATCTGCTGTATCCAAGAAACTCACATCATAGGCAAGGATATCCACAGACTTAAGGTGAAAGAATGGGAAAAAAACATATCACTCACATGGATCGCATAAACAAGCAGAGATTTCTATCCTCTTACCAGATAAAGTGGACTTCAAGCCAAAATTAATCAAAAGGGACAAAGAAGGACATTTCATACTGCTTAAGGGAATTATACATCAACAAGACATAACAATCATAAATATTTATGCCCCAAACAATAAAGCATCTACGTATATCAAACAAACCCTTCACAATTTCAAGAATCAAATAAACCACAACACAGTAATACTGGATGACTTTAACACATCTCTCTCATGACAGGATAGATTCTCTAAACAAAAAATAAACAAAGAAACTATAGGACAAAATAGTACAATCAATAATTTAGACTTAACAGACATATATAGAACACTTACCCCATCAGTGAGTGAAATCACTTCCTTCTCAGCAGGACATGGATTTTTTTCTAAAACAGATATCTTATGCCACAAGGCAACTCTTAGCAAATACCAAAAAATAGAGATAATACCCTGCATCCTATCAAATCACAATGGAATGAAATTAGAAATCAGTTATAGAATAAAGAGTAGAAGCTACTCTAACACCTGGAGACTAAATAATATGCTATTGAATAATGAATGGATAGCAGAAGAAATCAGGAATGAAATAAAAAATACTTAGAGGTAATTGAGAATAGTGATACAACATATCAAAGTCACTTGGACACCACAAAGGCAGTGCTAAGAGAAAAGTTTAATGCATTGAGCTCATTCCTTATAAGAATAGAAAGCCAAAGAATAAATGACTTAATATTGCACCTTAAAGCCCTAGAAAAAGAACAATCAACACCAAAAGCAGTAGAAAATAATTAAAATCATAACAGAGATCAATAAAATTGAAACAAAAGAAATAATTGAAACAACTGACAAAACAAAAACTTGGTTCTTTGAAAAAATAAGTAAAATTGATAAGCCCTTAGCCACACTAATGAAGAGAAAGAGCAAAAACTCAAATTATGAAAATACATGCTGAAAAAGGAAATATCACAATGAACAATACTGAAATGCAGAAGATAATCAGAAACTATTTTGAAAATGTATACTTTAAAACCTTTTTTTTTTTTTGGTACCAGGTTGAACTCAGGGGTACTCAACCACTGAGCCACATCCCCAGCCGTATTTTGTGTTTTATTTAGAGACAAGGTCTCACTGAGTTGCTTAGCATCTCACCTTTGCTGAGGCTGGCTTTGAACTTGTGATTCTCCTGTTTCAGACTCCCAATAAAATAGAAAATATTGAAGACATCAAAAAATTTCTAGAGACATATGACCTACCCAAACTGAATCAGGAGGACATACACAATTTAAACAGATCAATTTTAAGCAATGAATTAGAGGAAGATATCAAAAGCCTACCAACTAAGAAAAGCCCAGGACTAGATGAATTCTCAGCCAAGTTCTACAAGACATTCCAAGAACTAATACCAATACTTTTTCAAATGATTACATGAAATAGAAAAGGAGGAAACCCTTCCAAACTCATTCTTTAAAGTGGTGTCACTCTGATACCAAAACCAGATAAAGACACATCAAGGAAAGAAAACTTCAGACCAATATCCTTGATAATCATAGATATAAAAATTTTTAGTAAAATCCTGGCAAATCGCATACAAAAGCATATTAAAAAGATAGTGCACCATGATCAAGTGGGGTTCATCCCAGGGATGCAAGTTTGGTTCAACATATGGAAATCAATAAACTTAACTCATCACATCAATAGACTTAAAGACAAGAATCAGATGATCATCTCAATAGATGCAGAAAAAGCATTTGACAAAATACAGCACCTCTTAATGTTCAAAACACTAGAAAAACTAGGGATAGTAAGAACATATCTCAACATTGTAAAAGCTATCTATGCTAAACCCTAGGCCAACATTATTCTAGAGAAAAATTAAGAGCATTCCCTCTAAAAACTAGAACAAGACAAGGATGCCCTCTTTCACCATTTTTATTCAACATCGTTTGATTCATCTTTTTTTAAATCCAAAATGACATAATACTTGGAAAAATTTAAAACACTATAGACATATATGATGTAGAAAGTCCCTGTGGCTAGCAGGAGTAACAAATACTGGGTGCACATTAAAATAATCTGGGGAGATTTTAAAAAATTTTACACTAAGCCCATACCCCAAATCCAAGTCATCAGAATCCATTTTGTTTTTTTCATCTCTTCACTTCTACAATTTTTATTTTTTTGTTCTTTTTCGTTATACATGACAGTAGAATGTATTTTGATATATCATATATACATGGAGTATAACTTCCCTTTTTGTGGTGTACATGATGTGGAGTGACACTGGTCGTATATTCATACATGAACAAAAGAAAGTTATGTCCAATTCATTCTACTGTCTTTCCCATTCCCATCTCCTTTCCTTGCCCCCCACTCTGCCCTGTCCAATCTGGTGATCCTCCCTTTTCCCTTCCCCACCTCCTATTGTGAGTCAGCATCCACATATCAGAGAAAACATTTGGCCTTTGGTTTTTTGGGGATTGACTTATTTCACTTAGCATGATAGTATCCAGTTCCATCCATTTACTAGCAAATGCCATAATTTCATTCTTCTTTATGACTAGGTAATACTCCATTGTGCACATGTACCACAGTTTTTTTTTTTTTTTATCTAGTCATCTGTTGAAGGACACCTAGGTTGGTTCCATAGCTTAATAACTGTGAATTGAGCTGCTATGAACATTGATGTGGCTGCATCATTGTAGTATGCTTATTTTTAAGTCTTTTGGGTATATGCTGAGGAGTGGGAGCATGGAGGTGGGTCAAATGGTGGTTTCATTCCAAGTTTTCTGAAAAACCTCCATACTGCTTTCCAGAGTAGTTACAGCAATTTGCAGTCCCACTAGCAATGTGTATGAGTGTACCTTTTCCCTCACATCCTTGCCAACATTTATTGTTACTTGTATTCTTGATAACTGCCATTCTGACTGGAGTGAAGCGAAATCTCAGTGTAGTTTTTTTTCTTTTTGGGTACTGGGGATTGAACTCAGGGGCATTTGACCACTGAGCCACACCCCCAGCCCTACTTTGTATTTTATTTAGAGACAAGGTCTCACTGAGTGAGGCTTAGTGCGTCAGTTTTACTGAGGCTGGCTTTGGACTCATGATCTTCCTGCCTCAGCCTCCTGAGCTGCTGGGATTTCAGGCATGCACCACTGCACCCAGCATCTCAGTGTAGTTTTAATTTGCATTTCTCTGATTGCTAGAGATGAGTATTTTTTCTTATATTTGTTGAACATTTGTATTTCACCTGTGAAGTGTCTGTTCAGTTCCTTAGCCCAGTTATTAATTGGGTTATTTGATTTTTTGGTGTTAGGTTTTTTGAGTTCTTTATATATCCTGAAGATTAATGCTCTATCTGAGGTGCACATGGCAAAGATTTTCTCCCATTCTGTAGGCTCTTTCCTCATGTTATTGATGGTTTCCTTTGCTGTAAAAAATATTTTTAGTTTGATTCCATCTCATTTATTAATTCTTGATCTTACTTCTTGCACTGTAGGAGTCTTGGTGAGGAATTCGGTTCCTAAGCCAACATGATGGAGTGTTGGGCCTACTTTTTCTTCTAGTAGCCGCAGAGTCTTTGGTCTAATGCCTAGGTCTTTGATACACTTTGAGTTGATTTTTGTGCAGGGTGAGAGGGGTTTAATTTCATCTTGTTACATATGAATTTCCAGTTTTTCCAGTATTATTTATTGAAGAGGCTATCTTTTCTCCAATGTGTGTTTATGGTTCCTTTGTCTACTATGAGATAACTATATTTACGTGGTTTTGTCTCTGTGTGTTCTATTCTGTAGCATTGGTCTTCACATCTATTTTGGTGTACAATTTTCATTTTTAATGTCTTTTTTATTGTATATTTGAAATGTGCATTCCTTCCTTGTTTTTTCATGTTTTTTATTGGTGCATTGCAATTGTACATATTGATGGGATTTGTTGTTAAATATTTGTACATGAACACAATATAACAATATAATTTGGCCAATCCAAGTTTTCATATTATTTCAACCATAAACATTTCAGTTGGTACCTTTAATATATAAGATTTTTTAAAACTATAACCAGAATGTTACCATGATGCCTGGAAGTAAGCGATTATGCCTCAATATCATCTAATATGTTTAATTATTTAATTGTCATCAAATATGTTTATGTTTCACAATTGTTCCATAAAACATTTGCTGTTGGTTTATTTCTACTAGGATTCAAACATGTCATATTTGGTTGATATGCCTCATTAGATTTTTGTTGTTTTGTTTTGTAAGACAATACCACTATTTCCATTTTATTTGTTTATATTTTGGAAAAAGACCCCAGTTATTCATCCTATAGAATATTCCACATTCTGTATTTAGCTGATTGCTTCCTTATTGTGTATTCCTCTAACTGTTAACCTCCAAATGTTCTATAAACTGTGGTTTGGATCAGGAGGCCTAATTAGATTCATGTTAAATTCTTTCGGCAAGGATAGTTCATAGGTGCTACTAAATTTTTTCTATTGCATGACAACAGGAAGTTTAAGTCACATTACAATTTTAGCATCTTTACTTTTTAGAAGTCAGACTGAGGGGCTGGGATTATGGCGCAGTGGTAGCGTGCTCGCCTAGCACGCGGGAGGCATTGGGTTCGATCCTCAGCACCACATAAAATAAATAAATAAATAAAGATATTGTGTCCACCTACAACTAAAAAATAAATAAATAAAAAAAGTAGTTAGACTGATTTCTAAAAAGGTTAAATCATATAAATGCCCTTTTAAAAACTGGTTAATGGCAATTCATTGTACTTAAAAGAAAAATCCAAATTCTTCAATTTTACTTGTAAATACAACATGACCTGGACTGTTTGTATTTCCAACCACATCTCATGCTATTCATCGCCTGCCCATAAAACCAGCCACATAGCTGTCATCCTCTTCCTAAACTATGCTTCCATCTAAAATGCTTTCCCCATTCCTGTTTTAGCATGATTGACTTCCTTGTCATTTATATTTAGAGAGTGCATTTTGGATTCTTGTCATTTATCTGTCCCTTATCACTCTGTTAGAGTATCCATCTGTTATTCTGTATTACATCACTATTAATTATCTGCATAGAACTGTCTACCACTTGGCATGTTTCTTGTTTATTTATATGCTCGTAGTTTCCTCTTCTCAGATTTGGATATAGTTTTCAGGGTCCTGAGTAGGACAAAATATAAAAACTTTATATCTAATCTGACTCCATAATCCTTATTTCAATCGTCTGGATTTTGCCTGTAGATCAATTGCCTCCAAATTTAGATTCTTTTATAACGTGTTCAAAACTTTTAGGGTCTTTCCATTTATAGCTATGCTACTCCAAATGTATTCCTCAAACTAGCAGTGTGGATATTTTGTTTTTTGGTACCAGGGTTTGAACTTAGAGACCCACAATCACTGAGCCACAGCCCTATTTTGTGTTTTATGTAGTGACAAGGTCTCACTGAATTGCTTAGTGCGTAGCTTTTGCTGAGGCTGGCTTTGAACTTGTGATTCTCCTGCTTCAGCCTCCGGAGCTGGGGGGATTGCAATCGTGCGCCGTCGCGACTTCTTGGACATCATTTCAGAGCTTTGGGGGCATACACAATCTCAGGTCATAGCTTATGGCTGACTAAATCATAATCTCCATTTGCTTACCTCCAGGTTCCTTGTATGTACATTAAAGCTTGAGAAGCAGTGGCATATACCCTTAATTATTAGCCCGATTCTTAACTTCTCCATGTGCAATTCCAATTTATCTTACCTAATTTCTAAGTAGGTCAAATTCGTTGACGCTCTTCCAAACATACACGGAGCATTACTACTTGCATGTCTGAAATGCCCTTTCCCCTCTCCTTCAGGTATCAGAATCTTTTATTTTAAGTGAGGACCACCATGCTTGGCAGAGACCTCTTTTTCTCTTCACAACCTTGCACTGTTAATTTTCTGTTTAGGTAATTCTTTCCCCATCTCTCCAAATCTCTTCCAGGAGCTTACGCTGGACCTTTCTCACAAAAGACTTTTAATACTTTGTTTCCTAAATGAGAACTCCATTTTCTCTGAGTAGTTTTGTATAGAATGGTGTCATGTAATATTGATTGACTACTAATTGCATTCTTAGTGATCCAGACTGCTGCCCTGTTTATATTTACCTGTTATCTCGTTTGGTCTTCATAGCAGTCTTGTGGGATGGATCTTGTCAGATGATTTCACTCAGGAAGAAATGTAGACTAAGCGAGTAATAGACTTCTGGTCCTCTGATTCCCCTCAGTGTGTGTGTGTGTGTGTGTGTGTGTTGTGTTCCTCTTCACAGGTCCTTTACCCCGTGAAGAGGTCTTCTCTTCCTGGTTCCTTCTTTCTTTCTGTTTTTTTGGTACTGGAGATTGAACTCGGGGGCACTCGACCACTGAGCCACACCCCCAGCCCTATTTTGTGTTTTATGTAGAGACAGGGTCTCACTGAGTTGCTTAGTGCCTCGCCTTTGCTGAGGCTGGCTTTGAACTCGCAATTCTCCTGTCTCAGCCTCCCTAAGTGCTGGGATTACAGGCTTGCGCCACCGCGCCCAGCTCCGGTTCCTTATTTCTTGTCCGGTTCCTTATTTCTTGCCCATTGGTGGTTGGTGATCTTTCATCACTTTAAAAAAAGAAGATGAAAATAGCAACAATGTACATATTTTCGGTTTCCTGTTTCAGCACCCTCTGTCCGGCTCCTCGCCCCAGTCACCGCTCTAACAATTAGAAAAGCGTCTACTGCCATCTTCTGGACCTTTAGAATGCTTACACTTTCAACGTCCATCTAGATACTGCACACCAGATCTGGGGCAGACACATTCAACTTTGTGTTTAATATTTTAAGGAAAAATACGGTAAAAATATTTCGTTAGTTAGTTGGGAAAGTTCTTTTTAATATATTAGACGTGGAGGCGAAAAGTAAGTGTATTTGGCAGTCGGTTATTTTTATTAGTAGAGGATGGAGAAAAACACATGTGGTTAAGCTTTGTAAGTTATTCAACAGTCTTAATTTCAACCTCTTCCAATTTAAGTTTTTAAGATTAATGATAATTAAGGTGTTGGGTAAAAATTCACTTCTACTATTGGTAAGAGTATAAACTATTATAGCCCTTTTGTAAGTCTATTGGTTGCAACTGTTAAAAAACTAAAAATAAAATGCATGTAAATTTTGGCCTAGCAAATTTATTCTATGAATTCCTCTTACATACATTCTTGTTAATGTACACATAGGTAAAGGATGTACTTTCTTACATTGTTTATAAAATATTAGCAAAACTCAGAATACTACAGTAAATGATATAACCACATCTATACAATGTAATTCCACACAGTTAAAAAATAGTATAAATATGCTAGTAATAACTTTTAAGACTTTTGTAATATGTTTAAAATACTTTCACCTAGAACTTGAATGTATTATGCAAAGTAAGTACTAAAATTACCTATTAAAGTACATATATGTATGAAAAATTATATACATATAATGTGTATGTGTGTATGTGAGTATTGCTGGGCATCAAACCCAGGGCCAAGCACTCTATCCCGGAGCCATACCCCCAGTCTCACAATTCATATTTTTTCCTGGAAGATATTTATGCAACAAAAATGGCATTTGGGTTTCTGCCATTACAAAAGTGATATACTCAGATTTTTAAAAATTTGGAAATAAAATATAATCTTAGCTTTATAACTTATGATATAGTGAATGATATAAAAATAATTTGAATACAAGTAGTTCTGTGTAGTTTCTACTCAAGAAAAATGTCAATTGTCAGAAACAAATAATTAGTGCTCTGTGAAATCCACATCATTTGGCTAAATTTGTGTGCGATGTCTTTTTACTTACATTTAATATTTAATAATGAAGCATTAGTTATAATAACAATGACTGCTATTTTACGAGATTTTTCCATGGGCAAGTGTTGTCCTATATGGTTAACTTGTAGTAAGTTGGTTGATCCTGCCTGTGATTCTGGGAAGCCATTCTAAGAGGGTATTTCTAATTAATGAAATTGTTAGAGAAATCAGCTGAACTGCACAGCCAGCAAATGGTCAGATCAGGACATAAGCCCAAATATTCTAAATTCATACGCAACATTCATTCTGATATATTCAAATAAGTCAAAAGGGAAAATATACTGGTGCACATGCCTATATTAGTACATCTGGTAATGTATAGGAAAGTGCTTGACACGTCTCTAGCATGTAAGAAGTACTCAGTAAATGCTAACTGTAACTCTTGTTATTATTGAGAGTGGATAAGAGTTGGGTATTTTTTTTTTTCCTGATTGACACTGACAAATAAATACCTTCTGTCTAAACTCGTTCACTGAAAACTTTGAAGTGCATTTTCATGTTCTTACAATAATACGAAGCCTAATCCCTGGGAGGGCAAAGCTTTTTTTTGGTTCACTGCTGTATTCCTGAGGCCTAGCTGAGAACCTTGCTCATATTAGGTGCTCAATAAACTTAGCAGCTAGATTGAGAAACCACAAGATTTTCTTGCTCCTTTTTGACCATGATGTTCTTGACTTATGATTGGTCCATTATTTATTGCTGTATAATTGGTATGCTTTAGGTTAGTGTCTCTCAAGTTTCAGTGGTACAAGCCTCCAGGACAGTTGTTAAGTATGTAGATTCCAGAAGAAAAATAGATACCTTGAAAGCTTCATTGTGTATCTTTACACCCACTTGCATGGACCCTCACCCAAAATTTGATCTGGGCAAGACTGATGATGCCACACACTCATCAAAGGGTATGAAAGTACATAATGAAGCTTTTTTGGCATAGAATACCCCTTGAACATGCTTTCCAAATGGTCCAAAAATGTCTTGAGAGAGCAGAGAAAGAGCCAGACTTGTAGTATGACTGGACTGAAAATCTCTTCCAGGAAGATTAATTCTCCATTTTTGCTGAAGCCTCTTGAACCAGAAGTTAGCATTATGGCCACACCTAACTCCAAGGACATTATAAAATGTCTTTACTTAAAGTCTTCTTGTGCCTAGCTTACTAGGGGAGTTCTGTAACTATGACAAGGGGAAAATGAACATTAGGACATATAAAACAGTCTCTGATAGAGTTATTAAATAGTAATTGGAGGGGCTGGGATTGTAGCTCAGCGGTAGAGCGCTTGCCTCGCATGCGTGAGGCCCTGGGTTCGATCCTCAGCACCACATACAAAGCAATAAAATAAAGACATTGTGTCCATCTACAACTAAAAAAAAAATTAAAAAAAAATAGTAATTGGATAGAATAATGTCAATTACTTCAAGTCATTTCTGTATGGTTTATTATTCTTACAATTCCTAGTTCAATATTCCAAAGACTGCTATTTTTATAATTCATTTATGAGTCTTAATATATTCCATAGCACCCTAGGGGGCACAGGGAGGTGAAGCTTAATGGGAAAGAAAAGGAAGCTCACATTTATTTCTGGCTATGTGCCAGGCACCTGATAAGACCCATTCAATTATATTTCCTCATTTGCAAGAGGCAAGGAGACAAGAGTTCTCTCAAACAAAGTCAAGCAAAGACTAGAGGGTAAAGAAGGTAGATTTTCATTCATAACTTCTGCTTTCCGTTTCAATTGGTCTTTTCTAAAATGTTATATGTATTTATTGTTTTACATGGGAAACGTCTAACATAAAACATAACCTGCAAAAATTTAGGATGTAAAGGGTAAGTAGGACTTAAGCACAAGTGAAATAATCAATATGTAGGCCAATAGTCAAGTGTGATTACAATTGGTTCCTTTTTTTAGAGTTCTCTCAGTATCCTACAACAAAAATCTGCTTTGAATAAAAAGACACCAAAAATTGCTCAAAAGCCACTGTTTTTTTAAAAATTAAGGATGATTAGTATTCTACACGATTATCATAGTTCCTATTTCTAGATAGACTATATCTAGATGATTTTCTTCAATATCAAATTTAAAAAACCCCCACAAAGATTGCACTTAACCTCTGACAATTTTGGATCATGCACACAGAAAAATGTTTTTCTATTTGCATCTTTGCTATGGTATGAATATAGTCTGTTCCCATCAAAACTCATGTTGAACTGGGTGTGTTGGTGCACACATATAATCTCACATACTTGGGGGGCTGAGCCAGGATGATAGAAAGTTTGAAACCAGCTTGGGCAACTTAGCCAGATCCTGTCTTAAAACAAAAGGGATGGGAATGAAGCTTTGTGGTAGAGGGCTTGCCTAGCACAAAGACCTGGGTTCAGTCTCCAGTACTGCAGAAAAAACACACACACAAACAAAAAACAAACAAAAGGTCACCTCTTCTTGAAGTTAAATTCCTTAGTGAAATGGTGTTGAGAGATGGTGTGTGATCTTTAAGAGGTAGTTAGGTCATGGCGGGGGGTCCATCCTCTTTTTCTTTCTCCGCTTTTCTTTTGGGATTGGGTTATTTATTATAGGAGTTCAGTCCCTTTTTTCTCTTCCATGTGTTCCTGCTGTTTCTTTCCGCTTTTCCACCATGTATGGAACAGCATACAATCCTCACTGGAAGTTAAACAGAGTTGTGAGATGAATACATCTCTTTTCTTTATAAATCACCCAGTCTCACATGTTCTGTTTTAGCATCAGAAAATAGACTAAGACAATCTTTAAAAATCTTCCTCCATTATTAAAGGATTCCAATGTACAAGGCGTCAGCTCCTTTGTGCCCATATTACAACATCAACTACTGGCTCACAGTGTCAGGGGGACCACTCCAGCCAGGCCCATAGCCATCGTCATCACTTTGTGGGCGTTCATCCATTCTGCTTCAGTCTGAGAACTTGTCCTTTGCTGTATATTACAGTAGGTAACTTAGCGATAATAATATCTGGGCCTCAAATACTGCCAATTCTGGTGATCTTTCACCAAACTCCTTTTTTTTTTTTTAGAAGACATTTTATTTTTTAAATATTTTTTCGGTTGTAGATGAACACAATATTTTTATTTTGTTTATTTATTTATTTTTATGTGGTGCTGAGGATTGAACCCAGTGCTTCACACATGCTAGACAAGTCCTTTAACCACTGTGCCACAATCCCAGTCCAGAAAATATTTTTTCTTTTTCTTTCTTTCTTTCTTTCTTTCTTTCTTTCTTTCTTTCTTTCTTTCTTTCTTTCTTTCTTTCTTTCTTTCTTTCCTTCCTTCCTTCCTTCCTTTCTTTCTTTCTTTCTTTCTTTTCTTTCTTTCTTTCATGCAAATGGTTTATTGAAAGAATCCTCTTAAAAGAAACTTACAGGAGGGAAAAGGAAACAGGAGAAAGAGATGGAGAAGCAAACTTGCTATGAAGTTCAAGACTCTCCCTTCCCATGGGTTTGCCTCTAAATTTGCTGAAATCTAGAAGGGACTGAATTCTTGGAGAGCTCTAGAATATATTGCTTTACAGATCTGTCTTATCAGGCTTTTGAATCCTCGAGTGTTGCCTATGGAGCATACCTAAGAGGCAGGCAGAATCTACCAGACATTTCTAAACAAAGAGACTCACGTCAGCCACAGAAAGTTCTCAGGAAATGGATGAAGGTGTAAGCCTTACCAGCCAACATTTCCAACATCGAGGGAATGGGCATACCAGGATGGTAAAAGGTATCAGGATGGGCAACCAAAAAAGTCTACTACAGAAAACAAGTTCCCAGAGACCTATCGCTGCAGTCTACCCACCAGTTAAGTAATGAACTACCTTGTTGGTGACCTGCCTAGACTCCCACACGTCACTATGACTATCCTACCCCAACACTGCCCACTGCCTGCATTGTTAGCACCCAGTATGAACATTTTCAGCACCTGCCACAAATAGAGAGCGTGCCACATCAGCCAACATGGTGCACACACATGAATCATGGGAGGTGTCACAGAGCAATTGTGCTGCAGAGCCTTTTCCCTTCTAATGTGCTCAGTGGGAAGGATTTTTCAATTGCTCCTAAGTATAAACACAGGTAGACCCTGTGATTTTTCTCACTCTTTTTGGACAGACTACAAATTGAAATATTCAACCAAATGGTCAAAATTTCAAACTTTCTATGAAGTTCAAGATTCTCCCTTCTCATGGGTATGCCTCTAAATTTGAGGAGAAGAAGCTTGGTTGGTTTTACTTCCTAGGTTTGTGCTGAGGAGGGAGAAGAGGTGAGGAGATGAGGCAGGGAAGTTATTTGGCTGGCACCTCTGTGGGCTACTCTGTACTCTGTTCTTGCTGGATGAGCTGCCTCTTTTTAAAAAAAATTTATTTATTCTAATTAGGTATATATGACAGCAAAATGCATTTTGATTCATTGTACACAAATGGAGCACAACTTTTCATTTCTCTGGTTGTACACAATATAGAGTCACACCATATGTGACAGGTACCTTGGGCATTGATGTTCATCTCATTCCAACATCTTTCCTGCCTCCATGTCCCTTCCCGTTCCTTCCCTCCCCTTTGACAAAAGTTCCGCCACAGCTCCCTCCATTATGGATCAGCATCCACTTGTCAGAGAGAACATTCAGCCTTTGGTTTTTGGGGATTGGCTTATTTTGCTTAGCATGATGTTCTCCAGCTCCATCCATTTACCTGAAAATGCCATGATTTTATTCTCTTTTAATGCTGAGTAATATTCCATTGTGTATATATATCACAGTTTCTTTATCCATTCATCTATCAAAGGGCATCTAGGTTGGTTCCAGAGTTTAGCTATTGTGAATTGAACTGTTATACACATTGAAGTGGCTGCGTCATTGTAGTATGCTGTTTTTAAGTCCTTTGGGTATAGACCAAGGAATGGGATAGCTGGGTCAAATGCTGGTTCTATTCCAAGTTTTCTAAGGAATCTCCATACTGCTTTCCAGATTGATTGCACCAATTTGCAGTCCCACCAGCAATGTATGAGTGTGCCTTTCCCCCTACATTCTTGCCAACACTTATTGTTGTTTGTATTCTTAATAACTGCCATTCTGACTGGAGTGAGATGAGTAGTTTTGATTTGCATTTCTCTAATGGCTGGAGATGTTGAACTTTTTTTATATGTTTGTTGACAATTGTATATCTTCTTCTGAGAAGTGTCTATTCAGGGTCTTAGCCCATTTATTGATTGAGTTGATTTTTTTTTTTTTTTTTTGGTGTTAAGTTTTTTGAGTTCTTTATATATCCTGGAGATTAGTGCTCTGTCTGATGTGCATGTAGCAAAAATTTGTTCCCAGAAAATAGGCTTTCTGTTCACCTCATTGATTGTTTGTTTTGCTGAGAAGAAGCTTTTTAGTTTGAATCCATCACATTTATTGATTCTTGATTTTATGTCTTGTGCTTTAGGAGCTTTGTTAAGGAAGCTGGGGCCTAATCCTACATGATGAAGTTTTGGGCCTACTTTATCCTCTATTAGGTGCAGGATCTCTTGTCTCATTCCTAGGTCATTGAGTCACTTTGAGTTGAGTTTTTGTGCATGGTGAGAGATAAGGGTTTAGTTTCATTTTGCTGCATATTCACCAAACAGTCTTCTAGGTCTTTAAGTTCTGTGTATTTGGCAGATTTAAAATTTTTTTTTTTTTTTAGTTGTCAATGGACCTTTATTTTGCTTTGTATGCGGTGCTAAGAATCGAACCCAGTGCCCCACGCGCGCTAGGCAAGCGCCTCTACCACTGAGCCACAACCCCAACCCTATTTGGCAGATTTGTCAACATCAGATGCCTAATAAGTTCTGGGAAAATCTGATGGGTAGATGAGGAGAGAGAAGTAGCTACTGCAGCTCCACAGAAGAACAGATTGCCAGCAAGATAATTCTGGAACTGCATATGCTTGCCTAGTTCTCTTAAGAACGATTGCTTACACTTAGTCTTGAAGACAAAGTGAAGGGCTTAAGCAGGGAAACTTCTGTTGACACATGTCATGGTGTTCTTCCAGGAGGAGAACATCCCTTATGTCTTAGGAGAACAGACTCTGTGCCTTTGGACAAGTGTCCGGCAGCAATCTGTTTGCTTTTATGTTGTATCTGCCACAGGAGCTTAACCCACTTGCCTGAGCCACTGCAGTCTTGGAGATGGCAGTGGTGATGTTGGAGCCAAGAGCCTCTTTATAAAGTTAGATGATCTGTTTGGTGATGGCAGCAGAGTGGCCTGCAGGAAAGGAGAAGCCAGAATGGGAGTTTTGAGCAGGAGTGTTGGCATCCTTTGCTTAGCCCTGCCATGCTCACACGGAAAGGCTAATATACTGCTTAATATCTTTCTTATACTTTTTCCTTACTTCTCTTTTCCCTTTTATTCCACATAATAAATACTCTTTTCAAGTGAAATACTTTTATGTTTCCTAGCTTAGAGGAAGATGAACTGTTTGAAGCAAAGAATAAATTTTTAAGGCTACAATTTCAGGACTCATGATAGAAATAGCTGGATCAGGAATATCTGGAAAATATGCCAGAAAGTATGCATGATAATTTGTATGGGAGAATATGTATTTTTTGTTTTAAAAGAGAATTGAAAAAAGAAAAGGCAGAAGATAGAGGCTAGGGCACATGAAAAACTCTTTTCAATGAATTACTGTTGCCACTAACTCATAAGGACCACTGCTTTAATGTGTCCTGAAAGAATCATGCTCAATAGCACCTTTCAATATCTGGCAGCTTAATTCATCTGTGGCATTCTTTCCATACATATTTTTTGAAAGCTGCTCTCAGATGGAACATAAAATACTTTAGAGTCCCAATTTTAGTTATGGGCAGCATAATTTTTTTATATTCTTGCTGCAAGGACTTAGGGTGAAGAAAGGGTCAATTTTATCTTTTTGTATTAGAAGTGCACATAGGCAATCACTCACTGGAGTATTTACTGATTATGAGAGAGAAAAAAAAAAACTCCCCCAGAACAAGGTATGAGAAACCTATTGGAGGGCTGGGATTGTAGCTCAGCGGTAGAGCGCTTGCCTCGCATGCGTGAGGCCCTGGGTTCGATCCTCGGCACCACATACAAAGCAATGAAATAAAGACATTGTGTCCATCTATAACTAAAAAAAATTAAAAAAAAAAGAAACCTATTGGATTAGAAAGTCTACTAAGTGTTTTTCCTTGGAATGGGCCTCATCAATATACTTTATATACATATATTATTTTTATTTTTATTTTTTACTGGGGGCATTCATCGGTAATGGATTGAACACTAGGTGAAGATATTTCTGAAAGAGTTAGGACCTCTCTGGCTGGAGTTTTAGCCTTGAGATATGGGATTGTGTCTACAAATATTAGTCATTGTACAAAAATGCTCTGAGCACCTATTATGGGCCCAAATGCAGAGCAGCATTAAGTCTTGGAAATGCAGTTTGTTTAGAGAAACACTTTAGTATCTGTGCTGGAACAAGGGCCACATAATTTCTCCATCAGGCAAAGTGTAATTGCAAAAAAGTAGAGATGTGATCTCACTGAGTGCAGGGTGCATCCTGAGCAGACTTTTTAAAGGAGAATGAGGATTGACTTCCCACGCTTCTATTGTGTGGACAAGATAGGATCTAGTAGACAAATGCAGGAATTTGCACCATCTTATCACATGCAACATTTACCTATGGTAACAAAAGGCAAGGCCCAGTACTTAGGCACAGATGCTGGAGGGTGTGTGGAAGGGTGATAGGAGTATATACAAATGCAATAGGTTCCATTTTATTGATGAAATAAGGTCACTAGTAAAGAAATATGAGACTGTAGATATTAGATGTATGAATGGAAAAGCAAAGTATGAAATAGTTATCCATGTGTCTTTCAGCATAAGTCTTAGATTTTTTCAGTCTAAGTTACACTCACTGACTTTCCCTGTTACACTTCATCACCTATCCCCAGCATCACAATTATCAATATTAAATAGAAACTAGTAGAGAAAGGCTCATGACAAGATAAATGAGAGAAGTGTCACATTGGGCAGATGCCCAGTACTGATTCTACTAAGCCCCATGGGGCTGAAAGAGGGCTCTGTTCCTTCACTTAAAATCTTGAAAGCAGGGGCTGGGGCTGTAGCTCAGTGGTAGAGTGCTTGCCTAGCACGTGTGAGGCACTGGGTTATATCTTCAGCACCACATAAAAATAAATAAATAAAATAAAGGTATTGTGTCCATCTACAACCAAAAAATATTTAAAAAAAAATCTTGGAAGCATCAGCTCACCCATCTTTGTGCCCATCCCTGTGCCTGCAAAGACACTTGCTTTTTTCTAGGGGTGCGTGTAGGGGCAGAGGCTCCTTTCCTGTTTGGAATGCCTGCCTGAAAGTGTTCTGAGCCAATTTGCTTTGATAAGTATTCCAGGGATTCTGAAAATACAAAAGTTTCAGTGAGCCCAGAGTTCTCTTCCTTCTCTTCAGAGAAGTATGAGGTAGAGAAATATGAGGTAGAATTTCAGCTACTGAGTTAGGAGCATAAAAAAAATTACACTATCACAGGAGGGTAGGTGATGTTCAGGAATTCAGTGGGAGTATATGGAAATTCTCAATTTGGTTTGCTTAGTGAATGTAGGGGAAAGGTTATTACCAGAGAAGTAACTTGTGGGAAGAGATTTAGAAAAGAAGTATGAAATAGTCATAGTAAATGACTGAATGGATTAGGCAATGTAGTGTGATTGTCACGTAAAAGCCCATATGAGGTTCATGGTCCTGAGTTTAAAGTAAGATCAGTTATAGGGTACAGGCAGAGAACAGGTGGATTGGATTTAACATGAATGCTAGATGTCTTAGGCGGTAGCTTAGACGGAAACAATCCAATAATTCTCAAACCAAAATACTTGTGGAAACTGTTTAATACTTCTTTTCTCATAGCTCCAATTTCTCTGTCTCTTTCTCTCCTATGTCCCACCACCCCAAAGTTTGCATATATAAATTATGTGTAAGAAGAAAGACAAGAACATGTATTTATATTTTATTATATTTTCAGAAGAGAAATATTTGAATGATAACCCAAAACTAACACAAATGGTTATAAGTGGGGGTTGGGGAGAGGTAGACAGAGATGGAGTCCTTCTGATTACTCGAAATCTTCAAAACAATGGAGGAGACATATTCCAACTCATTATGTGAGGCTAGTATCATCTTGATAGCAAAATTAGAGACAGACATCACAAGAAATAAACATAAACCCAAAATTCCTCAAGACCATGTTAGAAAATTGAATCCCACAGCATCTGAAAAGGATTAAACACCATGGCCAGATGAGCACTTATCCTAGGAATGCAAGGCTTTTTCAACACGAACATCAATCAAAGTAATGCACCATGTTAAAAGAATAAAGGAAAAAAGGATATCATTTTCATAGATAAAGAAACAGTTTTGATAAAAACCAACTGTCTTTCATGACATGAACACTCAACAAAGAGAAATAGAGGGGTGAAGGACTTCTATAAATCTATAAAAAATATATGTAACATCATACTTCATGTTGAAGTCCTGAAGACTTTCCTCATAGAGAGGAAGAGGGGTGAGAGGCGGGAGGCGGGGAGAGAGAGAGGGAGGAAGGGTGAGAGAGAGAAAGCCAGCATGCCAGAGAACAGAAGATAAACCCCTTCCGGGTCATGTCTCCGGTGATTTATTTCCTTCAAGTAGGTCCCACCTCCCAGTAGTCATTCAACTATCAATGGATTAATCCACTGACAAGGTCAGAGCCCTCATGATCTAATCATTGCTAAAAACCCACCTCCAAACCCTGCTACAATAGGGGCCACGCTGGGGGGGACATTACAAATCCAAACCATAACAACTCCTCATTTTGATGTTTCCCGTTTTAGACCTGATGAAAGAAGAGGAAGCCACTAGTCAATCTTGACTCTCCATTAAGTCCTAAACATTTGTGGAGTTCTTCTTGATTTTTTTTTACAAATGTGGCACCCTTTTCTTCACCTTGCATTTGACCACATGTTTCACAGATTTGACAATTAAAGTGCTTATTAATATAATTAGTTTCATCTGTTGCTTAATCAAAATTAATCAAAATGCAATTGTCTTGTACCTTCAGATTAGTGTGAGCTGTACCCTCAGCACCACAAAGCTAGTTGATAGAATTTTAATACAAAGAAAAGGATCTTTTTTGGGGGGGGTTACTGGGGATTGAACTCAGGGTTACTCACTTGACCACTAAGCCACATCCCCAGCCCTATTTTGTGTTTTGCCTAGAGACAAGTTCTCACTGAGTTGCTTAGCGCCTCGCCATTGCTGAGGCTGGCTTTGAACTCACGATTCTTCCGTCTCAGCCTCCCAAAGTGCTGGGATTACAGGCGTGCACCACCACACCCGGCAAAAGAAAGATCTTGACTTTTTTCTTTTCTTTCTTTGTTTCTTTTTCTCCTTCTCCTTCTCTTTCTTCTTTTAGATGGGATTAGGCTCGTCTTGAACTAGTGATCCTTCCACCTTAGTTTCCCAAGTAGCTGTGAATGAACCAGTGCACCCAGCTAGGATCCTCATACTTTAATGAACTGGTTGCATTCTCATTATAGATCATACAAATTTTAAAGTAGCCCTAGGTACCCAATGACTATCTTCATGTGCCCATGAGAATCAAATATCATATAATTGGTAATCATTTTGATAATTATTAAACAGATTCTCTCTGGACCTCTGGACTGAGTGTTTGCAAGTTGATTTGATTGTTCTCAGGGACTCTGGAACTCAAATAGTATATCACTGAAGGAATATCTGTGTTTTTTTAATTTAAATTTTTTAATTTTTTAACAATTTTATTATATTTTATTTGTTCTTTTTAGATATACATGACAGTACAGTGTATTTTGACATATTATACATGCAAGGAGTACAACTTACTTTAATTAAGATCCCATTCTTGTATATTATGTGGAGTTTCACTAGTCATGTAAGTAATACCTTTGGATAAATTGCTTTCTTAAAAATTTTTCTCTTCTTTTTCTTTTTGGTACCAGGGATTGAACTCAGGGGTACTTGACAACTAAGCCACATCCCCAGCCTTATTTTTTGTGTGTGTTTTATTTAGAGACAGGGTCTCACTGAGTTGCTTAGCGCCTGGCTGGCTTTGAACTCGCAGTTCTCCTGTCTCAGCCTCCCAAAGTTCTGGGATTATAGGTGTGCGCCACTGCCCCCGGCTCTTAAAAATTTTTCTTTGGCTCACATTTGCTTATGCATATTTTAAAAAATGCATGTATTGTTAATGGATGTAGTGACTGTATGTGCTTAGGATACTGCAATATCCATATTATATATCTTGAATCTCATCATTTATATATGAAGGTTTTATCCTTTTTATATAGGAAAATTGATGCTTAAGAGGATAATGTAGATAGAAATAGTAAAGGCTAAATTTGAGACAAGAATTGTCTGGTGCTTTTTCTGGTGTTCTACATTTTTTTTTTCCCAAAAAGCAAGCCCATACCAATAGAAGCTGAAGAAAGCAAAAATGAAATTAATCCCTTATGAATCTGGGTGAAGTATTGCACCTTCATGTACATTTAAATACATAGGTTCAGTGATAAACATCACTGAAACGCTTGTACGCTCCCTGTGAAAGAGCACATCTTTGGAAATAAAATCAAGGGAATATATTGGAAGTGCACTAAAGATCTATATGGATCCCTAGATCTACCTTCCAAACAATTTTGGTCCTGGTACTCATCAGACATTTCAGTCAGTTTCCTGTTTCTATTAGCACTACGTGTACCCTTGCAGGGCCACCACAGTCTCTCCAAACAAATGAGGGAAAAAACAAAGCAAATGATCAAAGGAAAAAAAAATCTATCAGGATGCCTGTTCTATTACACTATGAATAATACAATAACAGCTAATAAAATAAAACTAAAGAATTTTAAACGTTTATTGCATAAGTAACACATACATTAATATATTTAAAATATAAAATTGTGCAAAGTAAAGTGTCTTAGTATCATCTCTTTTTCTATCCACCCTGTTTTCATGTTTTCACTTAGTTCCAGTCCCATGTGTATTCACATGTGTATATATACATATGTACATCTCTCTCCCTCCCTCCCTCCCTCCTTTGAACCCCCAAGTAACATACTATATCTTTCTTTTTCTCCCTTAACAGTATGTTTTATACTGTTAAACTTTTCACATCAGTGTGCAGACAGCTTTTTTTTTTTTTAGCTGTGTAATATTCCATTTAATGTGTGTACAATTTAAGTTATTCACTATCAATGAATATTTGGATTGTTTCTAATCTTTTGCATACATTTATTGGATAAAATTTACTATATTCCAGGAAAGATGATTATTGCTTTACTTGAATTACTTCACTTACTATAACAATCCTGTGACCCAGATTATATATTCCCACTTTTCAGATAAGAAAACAGGGCCAGAAAGGCTAAAAATTTGCCCAAGATTTGAATACACTGGTATTTGTCTTCACAGCACACATTTGTAGTAGTGAAATACAAATTAGCCCCACCTCCACTTTTTTTTTGCCTTCAAGAAAATTTCTATTGTTAAGGAGAAAACTCTAAGTATGCATTTATTATTGTTCTTCACTGGTTTCTAAGGTTTTTTTCACAAATATTTAAAGAGATTACACGATTCAGTATTTCACTCTTTTCTATTATTTTCTTTCTTCTCTTTTTTCTTTTTTTGGGTACTGAGTGCTTTACCACTGAACTACATTCCAATCCCTTTTTAATTTTTATTTTGAGACAGGGTTTCATTAAGTTGCTGAGGCTGGCCTCAAACGCGCAATCCTGCCTCAGCCTCTCCAGTTGCTGTGATTACAGGCATGTGCCACCATGCCCAGCTACAATTCATTCTTTATTCTTTCTTGACCTGTGGAATATGTAATAGTGAATCTCATATTAAAACATACTTGTTTAAAGACAGTTTAAAGATGTAAACCTTAACATTTTGGGGCAGCCTGACATTTTCTGAAAGTGAAATAATTTTTATTTTAGGGACATTTCATGCTGAACTCTTGATTGGGGAAAAAAGAAAAAGCAGAAATTTCTCTTAAGCAGCACAAGTTTGAAGTTTAGATCAAATAAATGACCTTGTCTTTTGATATTCACCCTTCCTTTACAGGACTTTTACAGTCACAGAACTGAAATCTTTGCATTTTATATCTTCCTTCTCAGAGCTGCTTGACAATTCAAATTTAAACCAATTGAAATGTATCTTGGACTTACAGGCTACTGACACAACGTACACTGCAGATAACTGAAAAACCCAATGACATTCAGAAACCCAAACAAATCCAGACCTTCTCCTAAATTTAGCAAGTGCCTGCCACTATGAAAAACCCTAAGGACAAAACATCTTATCACCTACTGATTGTAATTTGATCTGTTTCATCTGCAGCCATCAGAGCAACCAGGGCAAAGGTTTGTCTAGTGTTGTAAAGGGGAATGACATCTGTCTAAAAGGTAAGCATGGAGCCCTGTGAATATTTCTTTATTAATTTTTTAAGTTTTTTATTATTTGTTCTAATCAGCTAGTTTCTTAAAACATTTAAACCTTAAGCAATATTCTTATAAAAAACAGGAAGTATTCATCTAGTGACCTCAATTTAAATTACCTCACAGATCATAGTGTTTAGTGCAGTGCTACCAACAGCGATGGGCAGCATCTTATTAGGTGTAATAATAAAGCATTTTACAACCATTATTTTACTGAAATTTTCCTTTGGATAAAGCATTGCCTGGCAGCCATTTTTCCTTCTCAAACTATTCAGACTGTGACACTTTAATGGAAAAAAGATACCACCTGGAGTACCTATTAGCTTAAAAGCACTGGCCTGGGAGCCTAAGAAGAGATGCTGCGTCTCATGAGCTCCTGAGTGGTTT